>JALGBA010001242.1:0-77500 GCA_023970755.1 Azemiops feae | reverse complement strand
TGGAGCAGGTCCCTGCTTCTGATACCACTCCTTGATCTTAATTTCCAAGCTGGTATTGGCTTCCTCTAATGCCCGCACCTTATCCAGGTAGTTAGCCAAGCGGTCATTGAGGTTCTGCATAGTTTGCTTCTCACCTCCAGTCAAAAGCATATCACCACTGACCACAGAGCCTCCACCAAAGCCTCCACCAAGATTTCCACCAAAGCCAGTACCAAAACCACCACCATAGCTGCTACAATAGCTGCTGCCCCCATAGCCACCACCAAGGGCATTGCCAACCCCAGAGACATAGCGAGAGGAAGAGACAGAGATGCCACCAGCTCCTCCATAGATGCTTGAAGTCCTGCATCCTCCACCCAAAGGGACAGAGGAGAGACGAGAGGAGCCCCCACCAAAACTGCGTGAAGCCCCCTTCTTACAGGAAGAGGAGGAAGTGTATTGCTTGATGGAAGTGGTCATTTTGCCAAAAATTGGAGCCACACACAATACAGACTTCCCTGCTAAATTCTAAGAGCTTAAGAGGGATAGTGGCTCTTTCTCTGAATTCCTGCCTTATATCAGGGATGGAGGTGTTGCTAAACAGACAAATATTTGGCATTCCCTCAAGATTTCATCACCACCACCGCCACCCCCCAGAATCAAAGTCAGTTTCCAGGACTATCCTTTTCCCTTTACGCATTTATTCATGCTGATGTCATGTTCTGGCATAAAGATTATGCCTCGGGAGAGGGTGGGGTTTTCTTTTGATTTTACTGCTCCGTTTTTTCCTCCTAAATGCATCATCATCTATTATTCAGAGAAAAAGGTTCTTCACCCAGGAGAACCTTTTAAAAAATGTGAAGGATGTAAGAAAGGCTCTCTGTGTGTAACATTTTAGGCTTCCTTTTGGGGCTTCTTGCCTTCTTCAGATTTCTTTGGAATGTAAAATGAAAACTCTGCCAACAAAACAATAATCAATTGCGTCTTGACCCTGGAGAATGTATAACAAGCTGTTCTAAATAAACATAGCTTGATAGACTTTGCTTTCCTATTAACTCTACAAACCTCAGTGGTAGGGTGTAAGACCAAAACTGTTTCTAGCGCAACTCTTTTTTGCAGAGCTTGGTTAGAAGTAGGCACTGATGAGGGTCTTCTTATCATGAAGCTTCCCCATTGTTAACTATCAGGGAACTGTTCATCTTATTAGTGATAAAGAAGGTTGAATATGGCTGAGAATTTTTGTCTCAACTCTGGATAGCCTCGCCCCATGCCAAGAAACATGGGCTAATGAGAAACCTGGCTTTTCCTGCTCAAGAGTTTCAGTTTTCAGACAGCCCTTTTGAGAGCATATGACTATCAAACTCAAAAATTATAAGTGGCTAGTTTTCAGTCCAAATTCAGGTGGGAGAAAATGAGCTTTAAGAGGTGATCAAGATGATGTATTCATTGGGATGAATTAATCTTGTTCTTTTGCTTTCTCCTACATACAGATGTTTCAGCTCTTAAATTCCTCGTGTCTTGCTTATATAGAAATGTGCACATTCTGGTAAGCTCTTATTTTTAAAAAAGTCCAAATGAACGTTTCAAACATCTTCATCAATTCCAAATCCAAATAAAACTATTTCTAGAAGATAGAGAACAAAGTTTTCTTCTGACAGTAAAGTGCAGATGTCTGACAGGAAAAAAAATATATCAACTTTTGTTCCACATTGTGAATCTGGATGAATACACAGAGATTCAAAGTCACATTTTTAAGAGTTGAGTAACCCAAGTCCTATCCTGGATTAGCACATTTAACCAGATTTGGTTTCTCCCGCATTCTCAGATCTCTTCTATCTAAAATCACCTATACCATCTTTATCAAGAAATGTGTAAAAAGTGAAATAATATCAGAAAGCAAACTAAACAACATTTCCATTAATTTCTAATTCAGGTGTGCTGTTTTTCATGTCTGCCAGTCCATGTTTGAGTTCAAACTTATAACATCAATATATTTGATAATCAGCACAAGGCTGGAAACTACACTTGCCATAACTCTATTTGACGTTGTTGGAAAACACTGCCGAACGTTATGCTTCCATGCCAGTTTGCAAAGGAGATATAATACCCAGGATTCTCACATTCTGCATTGTATATAGATTGTTTCTGGGAAAAGAGCTGAAGGATCCTGGGTAAAAAGGAGGAAAGTGCCCCATGCTTGTCATCACCACAATGTCTACCATGAATTTAAATCCACTTTGTTGTAATCCTTGAAGACATTTTATTGAGGGAAGCCAGAAGATTTTATTAAGACCATCTGATAAGGAAGCTATATTACAAACCATGTCATAAAGGGAGCAGGATTTGAGGAAAATCCTGTGATTGAATACCTAACCAAAGAAGCAGGAAGCTCAACTTTTTTCCTTGTTTTTTTCTACATTCATTATAACTAGAAATGTTCTTTGATTTTTAAAAAGAAAGTCTTCTTTCCCAATTTGTTTTGGTAGCTGATATAATGCACAGAAGTGTGGGACCACTGGTTACAAATAGCCAATATATATATAGAACATTTATATTATTCACATGTTAAGCATGACATTCCATAGCATCTGCCAGGTTTTATTTAGACCTCTTTAGAGATCTCCTGATTCCATTCTCCATGACATACACACATGCAAGACCAGGCGAGCACGTGTGAAAGTGCTCTATGAATGTCCTACCATTGGTTTGCTATTTTCAAAAACAGGTCCAAACAATTCCACCCAGCAGCTACAAATAATATGTTTTTATATGGTGCTTCCTTCAAAAGGAGGACAGCTCTGAACAAGAGAAAAGCTGTAGCTTGAAAAGACATCCTAATAGCGAAGCAAAGAGACCAGGGATGTGAGAGTCTTCTCTTAAAATGACACATCAAGATAAATGAATTGAAATAAGTCTTTGGAATCTTGTTGGCTCCTTTTTAGCCAATAATTGTACCAACAGCATGTACTGAATTATAATTAAGCTAAACAGATTCTTTTTCTATTAGAGTTAACACTCACTTTTGAATTATTAATTGCTGTGCTTTTGAGAACAGTTGAGACATGTTCTGACTATAAATCATATTCATATCCAGCAATTCTCTTCACTGTATCTGTACTTCAGCTTGTAAGTCTCAAATCTCCTAATGCTTACAAATACTTACAAATCTATAATCACTTTGGAAGAAAGTAGAGAGGGGATGCTATGTAGCATCTTTGGAAACTTCAAATAAAAAATGAAAGAGACCCTAATTTGGAATGATTCCAGTTCATTTGCTTTATCTGTTATCTATAGTCTGTGTTCCTTTGAATGGCTGTTTTAATCTGTGTTATAAAGCTTTTACATTGATTTATTTATATGTTTACCCAATATCAACTTAAGAGCTATTGTTGTAAGACAAGAATTGGCAGCATGGGGTCCTATGCCCACTTTTGTTATATTTTGAACTGCTTCAGATCAGCACCAGTGAAATCTGAGAAATCATTGACAATTGGGGGTACGATTTCTCATGATTCTATTATTTTAAAATTTTGCACCTTGCAAAAAGCTTTAAATGTTTTTTTTTAAAAAAAAACTTTAGGTCCCACAAAAAAAACCCACATGAAAAATAGAAAATTATGGCTCCATCCACTTGGATTGTACAGTCTTACAACCCTGCCTAAGATAAAACTGCTCCAAAGGGCAGAAAAGAAAAGAAAAGAAAAGAAAAGAAAAGAAAGAGGTAATACTTTGAAAGTATAGCCCCTGACCATGAAAAATTTCTTGCCACTCCTATAAAGCAATTAGAGTAATACAATTAAGTTATGCAATTCTACAAATGAATCTTAAGAGCTTGGTTATGAAAGTGGTTTGGATGAGAGACAATCTGAAATTATCTGCAAGCTACTCTTACTCTATACTTATTTACACTGGAATTTCAGGCATTAACAGAACTAAATCTCATTATGTTCGGTTAGCTTATTGAGAAGTGTCTATAATTCTGCAGCCTTACAATTTCCTTAGGTTTGAAGAATGTGGAAAATGCTAAGCTGTAACAGAAAAGATATTTGAGTTCTGAGAAAGTAGAAAACATTAGAAGGAAACTCAACTATCCACCTTGAATGTGTTAAGTATGTATCAAAGTAGAGAGGTGTTTTGTCAGCTTTTGACAGCATTAAAGTACATTTAAGACTCTTAACGACCCTATTTCCTGACCTTGCCTTTCTTGAAGGGCTGATAGTAAAAATCACTGTATTCATATTAACAATCCTATCTAAAAGAAAGGCTTCATTGCTATGAAATAGTAGTTTGCAGAAGCCATACTTTAAAAAAAAAAAAAAAAAAGGCTTCAGGTGCTAACTTTCTGATAAAAGAATCACAGTGTAGTTTTTGTAGAGTGATACAAATGTTATCCTGTGATAACATTTGATAACAAATAGTCCTTCTGTAGCTATCTAACAAAGACTTTGTGGAATCAATGGGAAGAAAAATAATTTTATAAAATAAATTTATAAAGCAAATAAATTTTATAAATAAATAAGCGTGGACAGGAAAAAAAACATTGACAAAGCAACACAGGTCTATGACAGCAACAGTGGGAGCTTTCTTCATATACATTTCTCTTTGCGTTTTACAAAGAGGGCATTTTTGGCCCTTCCCTCCATTGGCCTAGAGGATAGTCTCTGTTTGATTGGAGGATATCAGCTTGAGGAATGATGTTTTTTAGAACAATATTTTTTCAAACTTGGCAAATTTAAGTTGTATGGACTTCAACTCCCAGAATTTTCCAGCCAGGTTGGCTGGAAATTCCATATGGGAAAAGAGAATTTGCTGCTTGAATTGTAATATTTTTTTAAGAGAAAAGAAAATTCTAATGCAACAGGATTTAGTAGTTTTGCCCTTCTTTGGTGACCAGGTGGTTACCCTCATCTCTTCAGCAGTCTGCAGTCTATTCATTTCAGTTAGATCCCAAGCAAAAATATTTTGAAACAATGATTCTCAATTGAGCTTTTTCAGTAGCAATATTACTGTCACTGTAACAATTCCACCAGTCAAGGTGGAGAAACTGCTGGAGAAGCTGTCTTTCTCCTGGAGAAATGTTTGCCACAAATGGTCTTAGCCAAGATCTCCACCCATAAAATTGCTTTTCAAAGGCCTTTGGAACTCATCTCTATTTATCTTGAATCCTAGCCAATAAATATTGTATGATGTACATTTCAACCAGTCTGCAAAGTGCAAATTATTTTGGACCATAGGAATGAATCATTCTTTCTGTTTTCTCCCAAAGCACATTTAAAAAAAAAAAACCTGCATTGACATGTTGACAAGCAAAGTCTGTTTCAAAAAAATACAACATAAGATCTCTTCAATCTACACATTATATTTCAGAAAATATTAGCCTTGCCACTGCTTGCAAGCATTAATTCGTCATTATTTGATAATGTATATTGCTATTCATACATTAAACATCTAACTCTGTGGTCTCTTGATATCCATTCCATTTTGGGGGGCAAGTTTTATCATTCCTAACTTAAGAGCTGGAGTCTTTCAAAAGCAAATGTTGTTATGACCATCACTTAAATTAAGGGATATTGAGGCCAGAAATGTCCATTATGATGAATGGTGTCTCTCCAGGAATTCAGCTACTATCAAGGCAGAGCTAGTTCAATATTAAGCCAACTCAGATAGGGTAACGGGAATGTGTATAACTATGGGGAATGTACCATTGCTTCAAGCTAGGTAAGTCTGGTATATTATTTTAGTGATATTGTGTTTCAATATGAAAGTATCGTTTTATTATGTTTGTACTATTTTTATGTTGCTCTGGTCTAAACCTATAAGAAACTAAGCAAGTTTTGCCATTGCAGAAGGACTTACTCAAGAGTGATACTGTAACTGTTCAGCTTGCAAGCAATGTGTTAATTTGAAGATTACACTAGCTAAAGCAGCCTTTCCTAAGCTGGTGTCCTTCCATATGTGTGTGACTGCAGCTCTCAGAATTCCCAGCAATTATGGGATAGATACAGTATTCCAGCAAATCTGGAGAGCAATAGGTTGGGCGAGGTTGAACTAAAACTTTAAATTGATTAATTGCAAGACAGTGGTTTTAACTGGGACATCTTATAAAAATATTACCATGATTAATATTATGATTATATGTGTTGTAATTAAGAACATCCAGCTGTCTGTTTCATTGTCTCCATTCATAAATATTTCCTGGCTGATTATCTTCCAGAGTCATCAGGAACTTTATGTCAGTGTCATGATATGGAACCAAACTTAATTACTGAGAGGGAGCAGGTAAAAGCAGCTATAGATTCTGTAAATACATATGAAAGCTTGTCCCTCTTGGTTTCAAAAGAATGAAGGTGATATGAAATAGGCAACAATGCCCTATTAACTTTTCTCCATTGTAAAATCCATTTCAGAGATTCTGTTTTAGTACTTCATTCTGTCAATTACTTTAAAAGGAAGATGATCTTTAAAAACCTAAGGAATTCGTTAAATAAGTCATTTTCTTTAAATGAAATGGAGGAAAACAAAGCTTTATTAGAGCTTGTGCATTAAACCAAAGGAAGTTCAAACTGTAGATGAAAAAGAATTGAGCAAGAATCTAGCAGTAAGAGGAGCTTTACAAAGAAGGAAAAGCTGATAAGTTCACTTTGTGGGTTTAATCCCCAGAGACATGAACTTGTTCACGGGACGAGATCACTTTTCCATCTTTTATCTCCTCAATAATTGTGCGAATCTGACGGGTGGTTTTGGATCCTGCAGAGAGACAGAGGAGGAATCAAAACTTAATTGCAAAAAAGAAAATAAAGTGACAAAGAATTCCACCATCCACCATTCTCTTCTCCAGCACTCAGCTAAACAGGATTTTCAGGGGGGGGAGGGGGAAGTAGCAAGGCTAATGTTTCACCCAAGTGATTTCTTTTTCAGAGCAATTATATTGAATGTTTTACCATTTAGAAAGAAAAGACAATGCTCTGCATTGATTGAAAGTTCATTGGATGTTGATTTCAAGAACAGTGCTTTGTTTACAGAGAATGGAGCTGGTTTCTAAGGCTTTTATACTGTTGTTTGATAATTAAATAACTTTTGGATACTTTTTCATGTTAGAACTGAGGTTGAGTAGTTTAGCATAATCTATTTGCTTGCAGGGGGCAGAAGAGAGGCTTCATCTAACTATTTGCTTTAAGCATCAGGCTTCTAGTCTGGCAGTATTGATACCAGGCTGTTTAATTAAACAATTAATAAAAAATAATAATAATCAGGGTAGAGGCAAAGGAGCTTAGGCTGGCTAGAGTTAGCCTGCTGGATCCAGTGAGAAACAAAACACCTATATATATTCCCAGCAATGCATGTTTATAAATGCAACAGGGATTCATCTTATTCAACTTTTCCTTAATACGTCTTTTTCCCCTCTCTTTCTCTTATTTTTCACTCCACCCTCTCTATTTCTCTTAGGCAAAGTAACTGTGTCATTTTTGCAGAATACTCCCAACAGTGGGTCTTCTTAGTTTCTCAAAACATCTCTGTCATCCACCCAAGTGTTCTTTGTCTTAGGAGGATCAGGAAGGATGTGATCCTGTTGATCAGCCATTGACATTATGCATCCAGTCTGATCCCCTTCTTTTTCTTCTACCAGAGTCAAAGCTCTGATATGGGAGAGGTGAGATAAATCTAGTCTGAAAGAGGGGATTCAAAGACAGATCTGCTCAAAGGACAGATGACCCTCTGGTGCATGCTTTTAGAGGCCATAAAATTGTTAGAATCATAGTTGCAGTCATAACTAAAAGAGTAAACAATAGTAATTGGCAAAGTTGTGACCCAATGTATGTTACAATCTCTTTTCAAACACATAAAATTTAAACGCATTTGAAAGCCAATGTTTTAATCAACCTAGGGATCTTCCCATTCCCCCAATATCCTTTCCTTCTATCCCCAAATTAGGTGACCAATTTGCCACTTGAGAAAACTTGATGTGCTGTGCCTTGGAAATAAAGTCAGCAAAATTGGAATGCTTCCGTGAGGGCAGTGGTGACAGTTTCCACAGTACCTGTTTGTAGAATGAGGAGCAGGGAAGAGAATTTTGTCACCTACAAGCATGAATCCTACACTAAAAACCTCCATGGCTGCCTATGTCAGCTAGAAAGTATGAAGCATGAAAGCATGGAGCCATAATAGTAGTGCAGTTGTAGCTGCAGCCTGACAGGCAGGCCTTCTATTGCAGCTCACTGGTGCAGATCACAGAGCCCAGGATCCCCATGCTGTGAAACTTCAGAAGTTGCCAATAGGAAGTTCTACTACAGCAAAAAACAAAAACCACTGGCTGCCAAGTGGGGTGATGTGTTCACGTAGATCAGGGGTGTCAAACTGCCGGCCACAGGCCGGTTGCATTATGCGGAGGCCGCGCCCACCCCAGCTCTGGCAATGCAAAAAAAGTCGTGATACGTCATGACACACCATGTGACGTGGCAAGCTTGACACCCGTGACTTAGTTAGTCAATGCAGAAATGGTCAGTAGTTGAACATAGCCCCATGGCTGATAGAAGTAAGCAGTTTTGCCTTCCTTAGTTGCTTTCCATGCAATATAGAATATTTGCCTAACAATTGGGAAATGCTAGTTTCCTAACAGATTGCCTTTTTCCAGACTCAGCTGACTTAATGGTAGACTGGCCCTGAGATACTGTATAGACAATGTTGTGAGGACACATCTTTCACCAATGGCAAGGAACTCAATCTGGAGCTGAAGCAGGGAGGTGTGGGTGAGAAGATATGGATGGGCCATTGCTTTGGTCACAACAACTGAATCGTCACCTGGTCTATTTATTTTGCAGATCTAGATTCTCCAAGAAGGAAACTTTTAAAACTAGAATAGATTCAGGCAACAGACTAATTAAACATCAAAACTCCAGTAGATCCTTACCCTCTATGGCTGATGAGTACTGGGGAGAAATACTACATGAAAAGAAGAAAAACAAAAAAAAAAAGACCAATTAGAGAAACATAAAAAGCAATGCAAAAAAAAAAACAAATGCAGAAGTGATTGTCAAAGTTTAATAAGAAGGAAAAATGACATTTGATCTAAGTCTGATTTAATTCATGATAATTTCTTGATAATAAAATTACAAGAGATATTTTAGAGTGCTGGACACTTTAGTCATAATCATTACATTTTCATCGGTGCCCCAGTACTCTATTGATAGACTAGTAAAGGCAAAGGATAAAGAATAAGATCTTGTTTGAGCACCATCTTTGTCATTAATTGTATTTGATTTACAACCATTGCAATCACAATTGCCCAATTTAGTGTATTAATAATATGCACTAACAAAAGTTTGAAATAGTGGAAGAGCTACAAAAATCATCTTAAATAATTACTGTTAGTCCTACTTAGGCATCAGAATATATTTCAGAAACCCTACATTTGGTGAACCCTTCAGTGAGCCTTACTCTGGTAGTCCTCTAACCTTCACCATTTTCCCTATTAGCCATTTTGAGTACAAATGATGGGACCCTTTTGACATACTAAGCTTCCTCTCCCTCCAGCAGGCGACGATACGTGGCAATCTCCTGTTCCAGGCGTGTCTTGACATCAAGGAGAATCTTATACTCATGGTTCTGGCGCTCCATATCACATCTCAAGGTAGCCAGCTCCTCTTCCACATTGATGATCAGACCCTGGATCTGGGCGAGCTGAACACTATAGCGAGATTCTATGTCAGCCAAAGTCACTTCCAGTGCTGCTTTCTGGGAAGAGGGAAGAATCAAAGTCAGTGATAAAAAGGAATATAAACTTCATATTTTGATAAACAAGCCCTTGCAGCCTGGGCAAAACAAAACACTAGGTTACAAACTATTATTTACTGAGCCGAATGGTTGGGTACACATATTATTTGAAACCAAAAGCAAATCAACCTCATGATGGATTAACATAATAGTGGTGTAACAGAATCCCAAAGTGCATGTAGCCCCCCTCTCCGAAACTATTGGATATAGCTGCCAGAGCCACTAAGTTTTCCTCCATATTATAAGAGAATAAGAACATTCTTCACATTATTTCTACAGTGTTTATTTGATGTTTTAATTTATTTATTTTTTAAATTAAAAAGATATTTATTTCTGTCCTACCCTCACCCACTTCTTTGTCATAGCTTTATCTCCTTTGGTAGTTTTATTTCCAGAATATCATTCAAAAGTCAAATACATCCTCAGCCTAACCCAATTGCCCATCTCTAATTTAGCACAATATGTCAATTCAGTATAAGATTCTACCAAGTTTTCCTGGTGCATTGTTTAAGAGAACATGAATCTGAGAGGTTCTTGCATGTAGGCTGATGCTGTTGTCAAAAATATATCATTCTTATATGTATAGTAACTACAAATAAGTGTTTGGCAAGAAAAACTGCCTCATTTTTTGCCACCTGTTTTCATTCTGTTTGATAAAGAAAGAATTGGCTTTTGAAGTTTTATTTGAAAGAACAGAGAATGTGGATAAAGTTCTCTAGAGAGGAGTTTGACATTGTGGGTAGTTATTTAACTATGAAGTGGCCAAAGAGCATGTAGGAATGTCCCAGCTTTTATATCCCAGTTAACTTTCCAGAAATCTTGAGCTATAGGGAGCATAGGAAATGGCCTGGGAGGACAGAAAGAAAAAACACTATCAAGGCAATAGTCAAATAAGCGTGGATTGAGCCCATTTCAAGAAACTAATATGAGAAAACAGACAGACCCTTCTCTACTTCGCATGAAGGTAGGGTAAGGGAGGGGGAAACAAATTCAGACTTGCAAGATTCAGTTTCCATAACTATTACAATAAAAGTAATTCTGATCTACCTGGCAAAGTTTTCTTGGATCGGTCTAGTTTACAGGGCTGACAGCAGCTTCCCTGGATTTCCACACTAGGACTCCATTCTTAGTGAGGATGTCATAAAGGGTTTTCTCCCCTGGTGCTTGTTTAGATTGGGAAGTCAAAAAGGCTTGAGTATAATAGAAGGATATATTATAGAGAGCAGCAACATAAGTGGACCACTCCGTATCATCTTCAACAGTAAAATCAGCTGAATGCTCAATAGGCTGAGAATGCAGAGAATGCAGTTTCATTCACAAGGGAAAAGGCATCTTTCAACACAGGAATACAGAGCAACTCAGGGAAGAAACGAGGGCAGTTCTGTTCTCTCAATGAAACAGAAACATACTTTGCACAATACTGTAGTTTTCTTATTTAGAATATAGAGAGGGCAAAACAAAAGCAGCTTGGTTCCTGTACCGTGCTAAGCTGGGCCTGCAAGTCTATCTCTAGGCCTTGAAGGGTGCGTCGCAGTTCTATGACTTCTGACTGGCCATTCTGCAGTTGTTCCGTATTGATGGCAACTTCTCGATTCAGCTCTTCAGTCTGTTAAGAAAGGACCACTGAAATGTCATGGTGCACATATCAAAATAGTCAACTTGCTTTCAAGAGAGTATGTTCATCTCAAGGAAGTCCCCTACCTTGCTGAAGAACCACTGCTCAGCATCTCTACGATTCTTTTCTGCCAAGTTCTCATACTGTTCTCGCATATCTGCCAGGATCTTTGTCAAATCCACACCAGGAGCAGCATCCATTTCCACAGTGATTTCTCCACCCATTTGGCTTTGAAGAAGTCTCATTTCCTGTTTGAGAAACACCCAAAAAAAGTCCTCCTGTTAGCCTGGATAATATCAGTATCTACAGTATTTCTAAAATAAGTAATGCTGGTTTACTTTATTTAGCATGTGCCAGGCTTCAGTCCATCATGGTATTTAATTTTTGTTTAATTGATTGATTTATTATTCCAGTTTACTTGACCACCCATCTACCCAAGAAACTTTAGATGGCAACCAAGATGAAAACAAAGAAATGTTTTCCTTAATATTTGCTGAACATCTAGGGAAGTATGTTCCCAAAGTAATACATATAGATCAAGTTATATTCCCAAAATAACAGATAAATACTTTGGAATATATTCATACCAAGAAAAATAAAGCATCAGTAATCTTTTTAGATGTAAGGAAAGCTTTTGATAACTTGTAATGGTGTTTTTTTATTAATAATATTAAATAAAATCAATCCTGGAGAAGAATTCCAAAGCTGAATAGAAAATGTTTACCAACAGCAAGCATCAAAGATTACAGCCAGTGGAACGTCTTCTGCAAACCTTTCCATAATCAAGATACCAGACAAAAATATCTTTATAAGAGACCTCCACTCTTTCTTTTATTATTTGTGATTGATTTAGTAATATTAAAAGACAAGATTCAAAAAGACTAACAGATATCAAGCCTCAAGGAAAGGAATACAAAATGAAATGTTATGCAGATGTTATAGTATTAGTTATCACACAAACATATATTGATCTGTTTTGTTCACTATACTGTAGTCAGTTGGCTTTTGTATGCAATGCAAGGTGTTGGTCGCTGCCTGATCATTACAGGGCCTGGTTATTTGAGGGACCTCTTGTCTCCCATAGCATCTGCCCACCAGTTTGATCTGGCTAGCATGGCGCATTCTGGGTTTCATTGATTAAACAATGCCATCTATCAGGATCCTGGAAGTGCGCCTTCTCTGTAGCCTTGCCCGCCCTCTGGAACATACAAGAATCAAACAGCTCCCATCTTGCTGGCAGGTGTTTAATGCTTTCATAGGCTCTTTGTCTAGGCCTTTGGCCAGGACAGCTGGCACTCCTTTCTTCCCTTTGCTTGTTCCCCTCTGGACTGGTTTTCTTTGCCATAATTGCTGTTTTGTCCTGTGGTTTTTGTATGTGGGTTTTTGTATTGTTCTTTGTTTTTAAGTGATTTTAACAATACTAAACTGCCCACAATTACTGCGAATCAAGTGGCATATAAATTTAAGAAATTATTATGGTTTGTCACACAGTCAGCCAAACGTTCAAACTGAATTTGGCATTTTTAACCACCTATCAAGTCCTTCGCAAGAACCTGGGATAGGCAGGTGTGTGGATCTTTGTTGATGTTAAAGGTATGATTGCAGGGTGAAGGTGTTCCCAGTAAAGCTGCCTTTTGCAATTGACAGATGGTGATTTTTGTCAATACCAGTGTTATTATTATTGTGACAGCTGATGAAAACAATTAACAGTTTTGGTGAATTTTCTGAATTTAAAATTAATAAAAGATCCTGCACAGAAAGAATCCAGATGCCTGATAACAAAAAGTGTAATATCTGGGATTGTATGACAAGTTGCAATAAAGATATATTTCAAAATAATTATAATAAGTAACAGAGAGAAATTTAAAAAACAATATATTGAAAAGTAGAAAAAATTAAAAAAAATCTCCTGACTAGGAAGAATTATGACTCCCAAAATTAACATATTACCCAAGATAAGCACTAGAGCAATTATCCAAGATAATGTTTTATTTCAAATGGCATACATTTTAAATCTGCAAAGAAAAATCAGTAGATGTATATGCAGTGAGAAAAAAACAAGAATAAAATTCAAAAATTTACAGGATTCGAAAGGCAAAGTTGGGTCTTATCACCATGCAAGCTGTCATGATTAACGGAATGGATAAAATGCCAAATAACAGAATGTCAACATTAAAAGAAACTGGCCTAGCTAACAGGATTTAGGTATTCATAGGACTTCATAGGTATTTATGATATAAGGAAATAAAAGAAGACAAAATCTAAAAGGGCATATTCCAAAACAAAACTTGATAAAACTTAACTGATGTTGTGAGCTAGAAGAGAATGACTGGCCAAAAGTCATCCAGTCAGGTTTTTAAGAAGAGACTAGACAGTCACTTGTCTGAAATGGTATAGGTTCTCCTGCTTGAATAGGGGACTGGACTAGAAGACCTCCAAAATTCTATTCTATTCTATTCTATTCTATTCTATTCTATTCTATTCTATTCTATTCTATTCTATTCTATTCTATTCTATTCTATTCTAGTGTCTGATATGTGATATAATATCTGGTCATTATAACTAGTACCTATTAATAACCTTATGCTCCATAAATTTATCAGAATGCTTTTGAAGAGCTTCAGTTAATGGCCATCAAGGATGGACATTTTAGGATGCCCAATAGTTTGCAATTTAGAAAAATTGCACAGAAGATGTATATTCCCTCTCAAAAAAATAGAACCTGGGATTATCCTATGAAGCTGGGTGATAAGATATTCAAGATAGACTAAAGAAAATACTTCTTCCTATAGCATACAGTTAAACTATATGCCCATTGAACTCATAGTGGGGCTGCATATTTAAATGAAGGGTCTCTATGCAATTCACACATGCAGATTCCATACTTTATAACTTGCTTATGAACAAGGTGATACAGATAAAATGGAACAAAGCACAAAGCATCAGAATACAGGTAGTCCTCGACTTACGATCACAACTGAGCCCAATTTTTTTTTTGTTAAGACATTTGTTAAGTGAGTTTTGCCCCATTAAACAATCTTTCTTGCCACAGCTGTTAAGTGAATCACTGCCGTTGTTAAGTTAGTAACATGGTGTTATGTGAATCTGGCTTCCCTATTGATTTTGCTTGTCAAAAGATTGCAAAAGGTAATCACATGACCTTAGGACACAGCAATAATCATAAATATGAACCAGTCGCCAAGGGTCCGAAATTTTGATCACATGACTATGGAGATGCTGCAACTGTCGTAAGTGTGAAAAACAGTCATAAGTCACTTTTTCAGTGCCGTTTTAACTTTGAATGGTCACTGAATGAATTGTTGTAAGTCAAGGACTACCTGTACACATTTGAGTTGCCAAATCAAGTAATGAAGAGTCAAGAGCAGGCAAATCAAATGCAGCATGTTCATATGTGAATCAGGTCAAAGTCTTATTTTGCACATAAAATCACAAATCCAAAGACCTGTTTGCACTCAACTGTTCAACAGCTGTGATGTAAACTTTTCAATGGGGCACTATCTGTTATATGTTCTCTTCATGAAACATTTGCTATGGGTGCAAATATTTTATGGATTACCATAAAGCATAAACTAATTGCAAGTTCACAGTCCCCATTTTAACAATGTGTATGCTATGTGATGGTGGCAGCGGTATATCTTACCTCTTCGTGATTCTTCTTCAAGAGAAGCAACTCCTCAGTGAGAAGTTCAAGATTCTTTTCTAGGTGAATCCTGGTTGAGGTTAGATCATCCAGAACGTTGCGCAAGCCATTGATGTCAGATTCAACACTCATGCGCAATGCCTGTTCTGTCTCAAGCCTAAAATCAGAAGGAATGACTGAGTGATGATGAAAAATGTAGAAGAGATAATATTTGTTCCCATCGTGATGATGGCCTTGATGGCAACCCTCCCAAAACTTACTTGTTTTTGAAATCATCAGCAGTCAGTTTTGCATTATCAATCTGTAAGAGGACACTGGCATTCTCAACTGTGGCAGAAAGAATCTGAAAGCAGCATAGAAATGACTGATTGGAATGAAGAGTTTCTATAGGAATACCTTCACATTTGAAATTTCTGTGCATGCAGAGTATCTATGTCTCTCACCATAGAACAGCTGTAATCCTCAACTCTTTAGAGTGTTGAGTAGAGTAGAGCTTCTACCGTGATTGTAATGCTCCAAAATCAACATCATAGCTTAGTAAAAGTCTGATCAGCAACCTGAACTATTGAGTTCACCTGCTACTTTAGAGAAAGCACAGAGGTAGCACAACATTTCTCCTGGAGCTGCAAGACCAATGCCACCTCATTCGTGAAAACTCCTCATTTGTTCCACCTCCCTGGTGCTCAGAGTTCACCTTCCCTTTAGTAGACAAGATACATTGATGCCTTGGAGTTGAATTAACAGAGCTGAATGTAGAGAAATCTTTACCACTTGTCCAATATGATATTTTTTTAAAGGAACCCTATAAATGATTAATCTATGGAAATGAATAACATGCCCTATCCAAATGCAAGTTGCTTTTAGCTTTTTCTGTAGCATAAAGCTGAATATCCAAGAGAAGGTATATAACAGAGAGAAAGAAGAATCACTCACCCATTTTTTTTTCTGCACCAAATTGATTCAACCCTCCCAAAACAGCATTTTCCTCTGTGAGGCCACTGAAACTTTGCCAAGGTATCTCAAATAAATGTTCCTACAGCATTGTTACTATGTTCACTGTGAACATGTCACATAGATTTTTTGAGCTAATAAAACATCTTAAAAGATTTCAAGCTTAAAATGTAATGGATTGTGCAAAGTTAGCTTCCCATATTAGCAGATTGTTTCAAGACATAAATAATTCTCATTTAATTGCCTGTACTACAATCTACAGTAGGTAATCAAGACCTACACTCCCAAACTAAGATTTGTTCACTTCTATATTTACCTATAAATATGCTTGGTCTCATATTTATCCCTCCCTTGATGCCTCGTCTACTTCCTTTTTTGGACTTCACTCCATCTGTCCCACATTTAGCTGGACTTTAGATAGAAATATTTTTTTTACCTTCCCTATAATGAACAAGGCTTATTTATTATGCTTTTCTAAGCTTTTCAAAATGTATTTTGAAATGTTGAAGTAATTAAAAAAATTACTGTTAGCATATTAAATAGGAATGAGATAGAAAACTTTTATATTTCAATGATATACACACAAAACAAATATACATGTAATCCAAAATGTAGTGCTTTGTAAAAACATTCACATTTCTGGACTTTACAGGATAGTTTGCAAATCCCAAAAGTGTTCAGAAACATGGCTATATATCTGGAAAAAGCAGGCACAAAAATGTTTATAGAAAATATTGATGTGAATAATATTGCATCACATTGGAGAAAATTTGATAGAAACATATGCATGTTATAAAGAAGAAAATAAACACAAACATGTATACAGATAATTTTTCATATTTCAAATAAATAACCTCAGTGTAGATTGGAAATATATTGAATCAATAATTATGGCACAATAAGTGAAGACAGTTTTATATTGCACAGATTTACAGAGACCATAACACAACAGTGGGATGAACAGGCTATGTCATTTCTACACAAAGTCAACCTTTGCCCAAAAATATTGACTCAGTCATAACACCAATTTGATGTTCAGACACACTAAAAAGACTAATCATTTAACATCTTACAGTGTAAAGGAATGCTTTGTCCTGAAATTGCAAGGAATAAAAATGAGGATTAACAAGAAAAACATTAGCCCTCTCCACTCACGTAGCAATTAAATTCTGGTCCCTTAAGACCAACTTGAAAAAGAGAAACCAATCAAAGGAGTCACTTTTGCTAACTGCTTTTCATCTGCTACAGTATCTTTAAAAAAATATTAAAAAGTATTCTGCCCAATGCTGTTGCTAACAAGTGCTTGTGGGCATTTGTTACTTACAATCAGAGAATTGGCATGTTTTTCTTTATGTATCCCCCTGAAATTTTCTTGCCATACCTTGCTCCTCAGGTCCTCAATTATCCTGAAATAGTAGCTGTAGTCACGGTCTGGACCAGGTGCCTGCTTCTGGTACCACTCCTTGATCCTGACCTCCAGGCTGGCATTGGATTCCTCCAATGCCCGCACCTTGTCCAGATAAGCAGCCAGGCGATCATTGAGGTTCTGCATGGTTTCCTTCTCATTCCCAGCCAGAAGTATATCACTTCCACTTCCACTCACAAAACCACCAGTTAATCCTCCTCCAAGACTTCCACTAAGGCCCCCACCATGGCCACCAGCGAAGACGCTGCAGTAACTGCTGCCCCCGTAAGTACCACCCAAGGTGTTTCCAATCCCAGAGACACAGCGAGCATTAGTGACTGAAATACCCCCAGCTCCACCATGACTGCTAGGGGCATGGCAACCTCTACCAAAATGGACTAGGTTTTCCCCACTAAAACCTACAGGTCCTTTCATAGAGGAGGAGGAAGTGCTAGTGTAATGCCTGATGATAGTGGACATCTTGCCAAGGAATGGAGCCACTTAAACAACTGCTCTGTTAAATTCTGAAAGGACTGAAAAACTAAAGAGTTCTCTCTCATTCCCGGCTGCTTTTATTCCCACTGTGGGGGCGTTATGTCAAAGGCCCTTTCTTTCCCGTGCATTCCCCAGAGCTTTCATCATCTCAGGCATCAAAGCCAAGTTCTGCAATCATTACTTTTTTTTCCTCAGTGGCCTATTCGTGCATTTGTCTCTTTCCTGCAGATACACCTTGTCCTATAAAAGGTAGTTTTGTGTTTCCCTTTTGGTCCCCAAGTGATCATTCAAGTATGCCTCAGAAACAGGACTAGCATTGCTCAAGGGGGTAGTTGAACATGACAGAATTTTTATGTGTGAAATGCACCCAGGGAAAGACAATGAAATTGCAGTCTTGCAAAGGGGAAACCATCGCATCATAAATGAGAGTCTATAGAAAGCCTGAGGCTTTTTGCAATTATTGTACAAAATATGGAATGTTGGCAGTTCTGGAGGCTACCTTATAGATTGCAGATTTTACAGATTGCTTCTGTACTTATATATTAAATGACAAAGTCATATATGTAAGTTGTGCAATTGCCAATTGATAGTTTTCTTTTCAAGGCAAGTAACCATTGAAATTGAGGCAAAGAGCTTCTAAGGCAGGGGTCCCCAGCCCCCAGGCGATGGCCCACTACCGGGCCTTGAGCTGTTCAAAGCCAGGCCACGGAAGTGGTGTGTGTGTGTGTGCACTCTCCATTTGCACAAGTGGCAGGTGCATGTATCTGCCACTCATGTGGAACCATCGCCTTCTCACACACACACACTAATCCACAAAGCCAGAAAGATTGGGGAACCCTGTTCTAAAGCTTACATTCTATCGTTTTAAGAAGCATCTGTTTCCAAATTTACTTTTAACAATAAGGAGAGTGTAAGGAAGTGATAGGAAAGAATGAAAGTAATTAGTTTTTAAAATCCATTTCTATGTGTAAATTTTCAAATTTGAATACTTTAATTTAATAAGAGCCTATAACCATCCAGATATGTGGAGTATTGCTGATGGCTATGTTGGATAGAATTGGTGGGAGTGCAGTTCTGCCTATATGGAGAGCCTAGGTTCCCCATCCTTGATTTAAAACAGCTTTTCTCAAAATTGGCAACTCAAATGTGTGGACTTCAACTTCCACAATTCACCATTCATCCTGCTGGCTGGAAATTCTGGAAGTTGAAGTTCACACAACATAAAATTGCTGAAGTTAAGAAATACAGCTCTATAGAATAAATGGTAGACTACTAAATGGAAATGCAATCCTCTTAGACCTTGGTTCATCTGTGATGATCTGATGTTTATCTGTGGTTCCCATAATAATAATATGGGTGAGATCTGATTTTTTTTAAAAAAAAAAATGTAGAGATTGTCAAACCCTGGGGGCCTGATCCTTAATTCAAAAAAGAGCACAACTGTACAAGGCAAATGGTTCTTGCATTATTGTTTGCTAGTGGAAAGTTGTATCTTTATATTCAAATTATTTCCTGAAATAATTGCAGAGAAGTACGAATGTCTGTGAAATCTGTGCCTGATGTGTACAAATATGAATGGGTGGTGATGGAAAATGCAAAGCAGAATTGATTGCTCAAGCTCATGACAACTGTGATAAGAAATATCCATCATTACCACACTAAGCTTCTATCTCATCTAGGTGAATCACAGTTTAAAGGTGAGCCATAATGGATGCATTTACCTTTTTCTGAATTCCTTCTTTAGCAATAGCAGCATGTAGACTTGTGGGGCTCCAACACATTGTGCAACTCAGCTTTTACTGGAGAATATGGCATCCCTAATTCTGAATCTTGCCTTCCTAATTTCACCCAAGAATATTTGGGGACTGAGTGGAAAAGAGATGAATTCTGAACAAAACGTTACAGATTTCTTTTCCAAGAAGGGCAGCAATCCATTAAAGTAGAATCTGCTGCAACATGAAATTCAGTGCTGAGTAAATCCATCCATGATCATTTTTGTCCAAAAACTTGCCCCTAAACATTCTTTGTTTCTGAAAGATACTTGCAAAAGATCTCAAAAAAGTGTACACAGTGATAGAAAGGTATACTTTCAGAATGAATTTCTGATGCTGTGTATGTGAAAATAATCTTGGGAGACCGGTCTCAGATACGCTGCCTAGGGAACGGTCAGATCAGAGACAGCATAGTTCACAGCTGGATACTGGGCAGGGCATTGGCTCAGAAGAGACCCTCCCTAATTTCTCAGGGGGTAAAGGAGAAAGGGGAGGATTGTACTTGGACTTGCAAGTTTTTGCTAATGTAGCCTTTCATACAATTAACTCATCTGGTCATGTTTCCTGTCTGATCCACCTGGTAACCTGGTAGTAAAATTTACATTGAAATAACTCACAACAGGGAATCAATAACATCAAGGAAAAATATGTTAAAATAAAGGAAGGGAAAATTATATTACAAATTATGTAAGTTGTGCAAAGGTTTTTACAAAAGCTTTACATTATTAGGAAAATTGCAAAAAAAAAAAGGAACTTCTTTTTACAGATTGTTCTTGTCATTATCAAAGACTTGTCAGAAATTTGCCCCACTAACAGAGACACTGAAATCTATTGGATTTTTACTGATTTGTAAATCATTGCTAATGCTCATTCCCAGTACTTTTATCAAAGACTTGTATGTTTTTTGAACTTCTCCTTATGGACCAGGAAATGTAGAGGCAATTTACACTGAAGAATTTTGTTGAATTACAATTCCCATTACCTCCCACCAATATGCAACAGAAGGCCACAGCTTTAGTTGGCTGCCTTAGAGAACCAGACTAAGGCTAGGGATCCTTGGGTTCAACTCTCCTCATTGATAAAGCTCCTATGTGTTATTGCATCAACCACTGTTTCTCAGTATACCTAATGATGCCAATGTTATGAAGACCCAAGAAATGGACACAATGGATTCTATTAATTTCTTGCTTTGTAATTCTAAAGTTTGTTTAGGACATGTTCATAACCACTGTTTTGTTATATCCTGACATACGAATTCTGATTTAAAAAAATGGAGCGAGGAACAGATTTAGAAAACCAGGCACAATTGATTCTGAAATATAGGTCCTAGTACCAAAGAATTATATCCACTGCTCCTGGTGTCTCTGGCCCTGATCTGGAGTCTTGACTAAAAGCATTGTTAGTATTATGTCAAATGTATAAACGTACAGTGATGGAGAAGCACAGAACTGCTTGATTGGACACCTTGGGTAGGACCATCTACACTGAAGATTTTAGATTCTAAATCATCTGATTTCTGCAATCAGAGCTGACCGATGCTAGCTAAGTTGAGAACTTAGAGCACGGGTGTCAAACTCACCGTGTCACATGATGTGTCACGATGTGTCATGACTTTTTTTGCATTGCTGGAGCTGGGCTGGGTGCGGCCTCCGCATGATGCAACTGGCCCGCGGGCCAGCAGTTTAACACCCCTGACTTAGAGCATACAAAAATCTACCCAAGAACAGATAGGTGGCAGAACATTGGTTGCAGTTTAGCCACATTTAGTACTTTCATGTCTTGACCAAGAGTGCCAGCCCATATAAGTGAACCTAGCAATTGCCTAGGGCACCAAGTTAAGTAGGGTGCCAAACCCAAAAAGGGGGAAAAAAGGAATAAAACTACATATTAGGTGAGAGCAATGGTCCATGATTTCACCTAGAGTGCCAGGTACTGGGAGCAGGTTTAACTCAGTACTTCTTGGGAACCAGACAATACTTTCAGCTCAGTCCATTTAGGTTCAGCTGCCAGAAAGAAACTTTACTCATCTCAGACTTGCCCTGAAATCTTTCCTATTGATTTCAACAGTGAGTTCCTCTGCTCGTTGACAATTAGTGACTTTGTAAAGTTTTGTCCAGCCAGAACACCTGCAGCTATTTTGGTCTACAGCAGGTGTGGGAAATCTGCAGCCTATCATTTCTCATGCGCATAGCCCCCAAAGCAGTTCAAACTGAAACCACACATTTCCGGATGGACTATCTTCCTCATTCGGCTTGCAAAGGAAAGACCTAAATAGGAACACTAAGTCTCTGGAGAATTTAACATACTTATTTTGCCCCTGAAATCCCCTAACTCTTTAATGGGCTGGAAAATTCACTTTCCTTTCTCATCTCAGTAGCCAAAGACAATTAAAAACCCCAAATGCCATTAACAAGATGTAAAACAATGGCTAGATTTACATAGTGTGCAGCTTTATGAAGGGCTTAACCATGTTTCTTAAATCATAGTGGCTGAGGTCACTGTACAAAGCAGTAAATTACAAGTGGGGCACCTGCAGTCCCTAAGTCACACTCTCCCAATTAGATGTGGGATTTCAATTTCCAGAATTCCCCAGCCAATATGTCCATTGTTGAGAATTCAGGAAACTGAAATCCACAAATATGGTGAATGCCCTAGTTGCCTTAATGTGGTTTGGGAGACAGGATTGTGTGTGTATATATATGTATCCCAATGATACAGTTTCCTTCCATTTTTAAGGCAGGAAATATAAAAACTGTTGTGTTATTCCTAAAATAACCTTAATATATCTTGAATACTCAAATCACACAAACTACAATAGTGTTGCTCCTCATGGTAAAAGATTGACAGCATTTCAGTTCTTCCGGAATTAGCAGTCTTTGGTTGGGAGCATGAGTTTGTACTGCACTCTTTGGAGAGAGGGCAAGGAACACACTGGACAAGACAATGATGCCAAATGGGCAGGCAAAGATTTTCAGTTTTCCCAGATTTGGGAGGGAGTTTTAGTGCCATTTGGCTTGGATCCCCAACAGAGGAGCATCATGCTGGAGGTTGATGGATTAAGAGATTCCTAATCATCTTTGTTGCTCTTCTCTGCACTCTTTCTAGAGTCTCAACATCTTTTTTGTATCATATTTTGTATTTCATTTTTTGTATTGTAAAGTTTTGTACGAGATTCTGAAGTGATGCTAGAAGTATTAACAACAGAGAGCAGCCTACTGACAATTCTGTCAAACAGAAAATCTTGGTTTAGACAAGAACAAAATCCAGCCATGCTCTGTTCTTCATGAGACAATCCAACTCAAATAATTCTGTACAAAGTGAAAGCCAGCAAAAAGGGATTGCAAATCAAATCCGGAATAATAAAAGCATTTACAATCATTCTAAAAACATATGGCAGTCTCATTGCTCCTTAATGCTTCTTGGACATCCCAAATATTCTTTAATTTTATTTCCACTGCTGTAGAAGACAAAAGCACACTTTCTAGAACAGTTATCATCTCCTAAATATTCAGAAGAAAAGTCCATGTCAACCTCTTATTATTGATTTTTGTATGCTAGAGCATAATTCCAAAGAGAATTAGGAATGGCAGGCAACTTTGGAGCTTTTTCATCCATCTATATGGCCTGGTTCCAACTTAGTGGTTCTTCAGAATGATAATTTGAAAACCAATGATCTACCAAATATATCTTGGACTTCATAGAGTTATCAAAACTGAATCATCATCATCATCATCATCATCATCATCATCATCATCATCATCATCATCATTATTATTATTAATATTAATATTAATATTAATATTAATATTAATATTAATATTAATATTAATATTAATATTAATATTAATATTAATATTAATATTAATATTAATATTAATATTATTATTAATATTAATATTAATATTAATATTAATATTAATATTAATATTAATATTAATATTAATATTATTATTATTATTAATATTAATATTAATATTAATATTAATATTAATATTAATATTAATATTAATATTAATATTAATATTAATATTAATATTATTAAACTGCAGTGAATCTCAGGATAAAAGAGTTTCAGTGGATATTGTCCAGTAATAGATAAAGTTTTTCTTTACAAGTCTTATTTCAGGGCTGGAAAAGAGAATAGAAAGACTGACAGATTTTCATACCATACTGATCTAACCCTACAGCTCTATCTGCATGCCTTGTAGAATAGGCCTCAGGCCTATACTTCCAGATTGCCACACTGCAACTTCTCTGTGTTTCTGGTAACTTGTTGATTAAGCAACTCAATCTGCAAAGAAATGAATGGGAAACTGAGCAATCATAGTGCAAGAATCAAAATATTCAGCATTTTATTTTCTGGAAAACTGACTCATTCAAAGAAAACTTGTTGATGAATTGGTCAATACCTGTCCAGTTCTTTTCTATTAGGCTCTCATATTTTTCATGCTTTTCTGTCAGGCCTTGGTGAGGTCCATGCTAGAACTGGCCATTATTTTTATAATGATTTCTCCACACATTTAATTTTAGAGACCTCTCATTTCCAGTAATAAAAACGTTATCAAGATATCAGTGGCAATGCCAGCTGAGAATATTTTTCAAATTTGCAAAGTTTAGTTTTTCCCAAAACTGGTGCCCTCCACATATTCTTGAAGGACAAATCTTAGAATTCACAAACAGACATCAAGTTAAGGAATGTTGTTTTAAACTGATCTTCGCTCAGCAAGTGATATTATGCGATATCTCTGATCCCAGAGGCAATATGACTATCATAACAAGTAATCTATTTACCCATCTCCTTTTAAGGTGGAATAAGTTAATTGTTACCAAGAATTGAATAGTAGAGGTATCTTTTAAGTAGAAAGTTAATTTTAAGAATGATTTTGATAAATTTGTTATGGTGTTAAAAATGTGGAATCTAGGGAATGCTGGGAACAGAATACTAAGAAAAGCAGGACAATCAAAAATAAATATTTTCCCCTCACATATACAGGAATGGGAAAACATGTAAATTTCTGACTATTTCAGCACAATAAATCTGCTCAGAGGCATTGGCAGTGAGAGGTCAGAAAATTCAAGGTTGTGATCAAGATTGCACTACTACTACTTTGACTTTTTTTTTACACCCTCACCCCACAATAAATGCTTCTGCTTCTTTTCCCATTTTAGCAACATGTTTCTTCAGGAACTCTGCTTGTGGGACCTCCTTACTTTCTTGTAGATGTTTAATTGAACTTGCTCCTCAGTTAGTTGTTCTGAATAATTTTTGCTTTGAAACACAAATGAGCAACAAAATATCTCTGAGATATTTTTGAAGGGATTAAAGAATAATTTTTAAAAAATCTGTGAAGATTTATAAAATTGGCTTGTTTGACCAGATTTAAAAGAAGAAAATAGTTAAATCTGGTTGCCCTTATTAGACATTTAGCAATAGCATTTAGCACATATTTATATTTACTGGCAAAGATTGATTGGCATAGCATGTGGGCCTTGTTTTCCTTATCTAAGAGATGAGCTATGGGAAGAAGGAAAATTATGTTTTATTTTGAGACAACGATAAGCTTTTAAAATTGTTTTCACCTGTTGGAATGAAGGAGGAAGATATTATTTTCTCCTTTGGTTTTCCTTTTTTTTCTGTTTCACACACTTCTTTCTTTTTGGTATTCTATTGTATTTTTTTGTAATTTATATTGTCTCTTATTCTCCTCATTTATAATTCTTAATAAAATTATTTGGGGGGAAAGAAAATTGAGACTTACTAGCTCTTGAAATTCTCAGAGGCCAGCCTAGTATTGTCAGCCTGCAGGATTAGACTTGCATTATCAATGTTGGCTGAAAGAATTTGAGAGGAAGACAGGAGACAGTGGTTTGAACTTTTTATGTATTAATTCCTCATCATCAAATTTGCACCTAATAGAGTTGAGTTTTGTAGGACCTCTTTTGAGCATATGGAGATTTTCTACCTCTCCCTATAACCCGAATTAAATATGGATTAAGTGTGAATCTCTGTATCTATCATAGAGTGCATTTGAAAGAGATCTAGTTTCAGTTGGAGATAGTTCAGATTTTTTTAAGCAGAAATGTCTAACTGGTTCAGTATCAGTACATAAATTATTCAGGAGATGGTTTCAACTTAATCTCTGTCAATGCTGGATTGTAGAAAGTTGTAAGAGAGACTCTTCCATTATGCTACAATACCTGTCTGACTGTGAATAAAAGCAAACTAACTCCCTTTTTCTCCTTATCTATTCTGACATGAGCCTACATAAACAAGGACCTAATCCTTTTTAGTCCCAATATATAATCTGTTTGCTGATGCTAATCCCACATGTTGACTTTTAAAGATATTGCTTGATCTTTCACCAAAACCTGGTTCTTCCCTTATGTCACAGGAGAGCATTTTCATTTGAAGAGCCCACCTAGCTTATGCCAGCCGTCCCCAACCTTTGCAGCTTGGCGGCCCAGCTGGGGGGGAGGGAAACCAGGCCGGGTGAGCAGCAGGCTGGCACATGCACGCACGTGCACACACAGCTCCACTCATGCAAGAGAGAAGAGAACCCTTGGGGACACGGTCTCAGCTTCTTCAGGCTTCTTCACACCAAAAGGTTTGCAAGCGCTGGATGGAAGGCCTGAAGCAGAGCGAGATCACTCCCCCGAAGACTTTCGTCCATTTGCAAAATCTTTTGGCGCAGAGATTCCTTCAGACTCACCGAGGCTGCCCGACACTCCAGCTAGCGGAGTAAAATCCACATGGACTCTTTTACCCTTTACTTTTTTAATAAAACATGCTCTTCTGCCTTTAACATTTATTTGATCTGCAGATGTCAGCAGACTTTCATGTTTATCAGCATTCCAGCAAAATCATCCCCTGCTGATTTATGAAGATTAAACTGTTGTTAAAAAGAAAGGGAACCCAGATGCGTAAATTTTATTTCTGGGTACTTACAAAAAATTAGGTCTCTAGCTCAGGGGGAAAAAAAGCTGGATCACTTAACAATGCAAAAGGCTTTAGTTTGGGTTCTGTTCCACAGTTCATTGAATCAGTCAAACCCAAACCCCTAAATGGGGGGAGCTCGTTTACCACATATGACCGTTCTCCAGTGAGGAAAACCATCCTATCTAGAAAAAAAATAATGGTGCCCTTTTATTTCCTTTTATTGTGTATGACTTCATGTTCACAACAATCACAGCTGGGTAGCAAAGCTATATGAATGTGTCGCAAACACTGCACTCGTATTAGTCCATCGCCTTTCTGTAATCTTACTTCACATGCAAAGTGTTTCCCATCTCACCACACTCATTCTTCCTAACAACAGCCTGTAAAGTAAGTGAATCAAACTTGAAAAATGAAGATGTCTCTCTCTTCATGTCTAACCTTGGCTAGTGTGACGGGAATTGTACTTGTTGTCAGACATCCTTTACTTCCTCATATTTCCTACAGGTGTGATTCAGACTGAAAGCTTTTAAGAAATGGATCTACCTTTTCTGCATAAGTTCACCTGCAATTACCTAATTGTATCACAATTTGGAACTTATTTTAGTGTAAACCATCTGGCCAATGTGCACCTCCCAAAACAGATTTAAAAAAAACAAAATTTGTTGACAGTCCAGAATACAATGGTCAGGTCCTTAACTGGAGTGCTTCATTAAACACATTATGCCTATGTGAAATAATCTGCATTGGTTATCAGCCTGCTACTAAGTAAAGTTCAAGGTGATGACAGTAGTATACAAAGAAATAATGAACTCAAGTTCAGGTTATCCTTAACGCCATATTCAGCTATATCAACCTTCTAGGTAGTTGCCTCAGCTAGGTGGTGCATCCAGCTGACCTTGGTTGATCTCAGAAAACTAAGCAGGTTTGGCTTTTGTTAATGTTTTGATGGAAGAATATCAGCATATAAGGCTGTACATTGGACTGGGAATAGAAATTCCAAAAAAAGATAATGCCCATGAAATCGCTAGGAACCTAGGTGTGAAATGTCCATGAAATCACAGGAGTTTAAGCACTTATAGCACCAAGATCATGGCATCCGGCCTTCTCAATTCCTGGCAAATAGATGGGGAAGAAATGGAGGTAGTGACAGATTTTATTTTCCTGGGCTCCAAGATCACCGCAGATGGGGACTGCAGCCAAGAAATTAAAAGACGCTTGCTCCTGGGAAGGAAAGCTATGGCAAATCTAGACAGCATACTAAAAAGCAGAGCATCACCCTGCCAACAAAAGTGCGTAAAGTCAAGGCCATGGTTTTCCCAGTTGCAATGTATGGCTGTGAAAGTTGGACCATAAGAAAGGCTGAGTGCCAAAGAATTGAGGCCTTTCAACTATGGTGCTGGAGAAGACTCCTGCGAGTCCCCTGGACTGCAAGGCAGTCAGTCTCAGAAGAGATCAACCCCGACTGCTCTTTAAAAGGCCAGATCCTGAAGTTGAAACTCAAATACTTTGGCCACCTAATGAGAAGGAAGGACTCACTGGAGAAGAGCCTAATGCTGGGAAAGATTGAGGGCAATAGAAGAAGGGGACGACAGAGAATGAGGTGGCTGGATGGAGTCACTGAAGCAGTAGGCGTGAGCTTAAATGGACTCCAGAAGATGGTAGAGGACAGGAAGGCATGGAGGAACGTTGTCCATGGGGTCGCGATGGGTCGGACACGACTTCGCAACTAACAACAACAAGCACCTTTCAGGTAGTGTTATGATCAATGCCATAGCCTTCACTTGATAATGTCAAAAAGCTGGCACTCTCTGTAGAGGAAACCTCTTGTAAAATATGTAACCTCCTTTCTTTTATTCTGAAATATTTTTTCTCTGTTGATGGCTCATAATCAATCCATTTTGAATATAAAATGATTGTGATGAGAAACAATGTGTGAATATTTTCACAATATATAAAAACTCAATATGATATAAATGTGAACATTTCCCAGTTTCAGGATGTAATTTACACACAGAGAGAGAGACACGAAAAACTTGCATACAAATATGTTTTGGAGAAAAAAATTACTCAATACTGTATTATAGTAGGAGAAAATGCTTAAAGAAAAACATATGTCAGCCAAAGAGGGAACAAATATGCATAGTTTGGAAGGAAATGATCCTAGAATGCAAAAACCATTTTTGTCAGATATCTAAAATGAAATGCAAATTTCCAAATATACCTTGTTCCTAAGATCTTCAGTGGTTCTAAAACAGGGGCTTTAGCTATGATCTGGTTCAGTTTCTTGTTTGTTATACCAGCCTTGGTCTTGAACTACAGGTTGGTGTTGGCTTCTTTCGGTGATTGTACTTTGTCTAAGGGAACAGCTACCAGTAGGTCTCTTGGTTGTCAAGGAGGATGAGATATGTTATCTAATGGTGAAGGACATCTTGCCCAGCAATAAAGCCAAAACAAGACAGCCTGCTATGATCATGTGCTGCAGCTGCCAAAAAAGCTAACACAGTGCTAGGCTGCATTAACAGAGGGATGGAATCAAGATCACGTGAAGTGTTAATACCACTTTACAATGCCTTGGTAAGGCCACACTTGGAATACTGCATCCAGTTTTGATTACCATGATGTAAAAAAATATGTTGAGACTCTAGAAAGAGTACAGAGAAGAGCAACAAAGATTATTAGGGGACTGGAGGCTAAAACATATAAGGAATGGTTGCTGGAATTGGGTATGTCTAGTATAATGAAGAGAAGGACGAGGGGGGACATGATAGCAGTGTTCCAATATCTCAGGGGTTGCCACAAAGAAGAGGGAGTCAAGCTATTCTCCAAAGCACCTGAAGGCAGGACAAGAAGCAACGGATGGAAACTAACCAAAGAGAGAAGCAGCCTAGAACTAAGGAGAAATTTCCTGACAGTTAGAACAATTAATCAGTGGAACAACCTGCCTCCAGAAGTTATGAATGCTCCAACACTGGAAGTTTTTAAGAAAAGACTGGACAGCCATTTGTCTGAAATGGTATAGGGTTTCCTGCCTGAGCAGGGGGTTGGACTAGATGACCTCCAAGGTCCCTTTCAACTTTTTTATTGTTGTTATTGTTATCAAAAAAGACTAATAAAAACTAGGAGAAGTCTCTAGTTCCGTGCTGTTTTAACCTCAGCATGGGGCTATTATGGCAACAGCCTTTTTTCTCACTTGCATTCCCAGTTGTTTTCATCATCCCAAACATCAAGGCCAACTTCTCTAAATGTCTTTTTTTTCTGACCCTAGGCCTATCCATACAGTGGCTTCTTTTCAGAAGATATACCTTGCCCTTTAAAAATGGTTTTATGTTTCCTTCAGGTGTGATTCAGCAACAGAATGGTTATTGCCTCCAGGAAGAGCCAGAGAGACCCTGAGAATGAAAAATCTCAAAAAAGGAAAAGTGAGGGACATTATAGCATGCAAAGATATAATATGATTACAATTCTATTTTTAGTGTGGTAATATGAAAGTTCTAATGCAACTTCACAAAATGTAATACACTCCCATCGTTGCAAGATATATAATACCAAAGTCATATATTCTTTCCTCCCAATGCACATTATAGCATAGAAGAAGGGGGTGTGAGTAAAGTTAGTCTCCCTTTCCCATATGTTCCTGTCCCAATAGGGCCTGAAGCACTGATGTTGCTCTGGACTTGCACATTCAATAATGCATTTGCTAATGTTTAAGTCACCAGATTCCCAAACTGTTCATGTGTGAGGATTCTATTTTAATATCAAAATACCTCCTTCCCCCAATTGATTACTTGTTGTCTAATACCTCTGTACCATTATACAAAATTGTAAAAAGTGTTTGAATTTGTTGGTGGAAATAAAATATAATGACAAAATGCTATTATAAATATAATAATGCAATAATGCTTTTATACCATTACTTCATTTTGCTAGCTAAGGCAGTAATAAGATTGATCTTTGTCTATCTACCTTTATTTGGATTTTACTATTTCTTATTAGAATTCTGTAATTTGTAAGCAGGTGGAGCAAAGAGATGGAAAGATAGAGAACTTGGACAGATAAAGAACTACCCGTAGTTAATCAAGAGGAACTTAAAATAATTTTTAAAAAAAACTTTCCTAGCCAACCTGACTTAGTTCCATTTCTTGAACGTTTTTAGGCATACTTTATTCTCCCATAATGATCCAACTTCCCTGTAACTTTCATTCTATTCTGGGGGTAGATAGAAAAGGTGTAAGCTTTAGGCCTTTATTTTTCCTATGCTAGATAATAAGAAGTTGGAATTCTCCCAATTCAAGTTTCAAAATTTTGAAAAGTTCTAACAGGCAATCTTCCTCTGGGTATTCACCAGGTGGTTTTGGCTATTTTCAGAGCTGGAATCTGGTAAATAAAATCCCTCTGAATTATGCTGTGGATATGTTTCTTGAATTGGAGCAGTCTGTTAACTAGCAGTAATTTCTTTAGAATGACTGTGTCTCCACTGAGAAACAATAAAAAGAAGGTAGAGCTTTTTTCATTTTCAATGAATCTTGGCTAGCAACCTGTAGGATGCTAGGACCCAGAGCCATCTAAGCCCAAGAATTCAGACCCAAAGCCAAACCCATTTGCACCCAACCATAACATAAATATGACCTCGCAACCTCTCTTCATCTCATTCGCAACCCATACCTGATGCAACTTAAAGTCATCTTTAGCTGGTCTAGATCTGGTTTAGATTATTATTTTCCCCTTTAAAAATTTTAAAATCATTGCTGTTTTAGTTGCAGTCTTCCATGGTCCAGTAACCATTTGACTAGTGTCACAAATGAATCCCAGAAAATGAGATTCTCTTGGGACCTATTGGTCAGTTCCCTGGCCTATTGGTCAGCACCAGTGGCCTAGTAGCATCAGCTTAGGCACCTGGGTACTGGATTCAGGACCATGCTGCTTTGAAATCAATAGGAGAGTCCAGTACTTCCAAGTCAAGCTTCCATTCTGCATTTGCCAAGTTTCTGAGCTGATTCCCAACTTGGAGACCTGAATCAGTTTGAAAAACAACTGATCACCAGAAATGATGGTGCAGAAGTATCTGCAAGGTTGGTTTAAAAAGTCAGAATGATGGCTATGATAATACATTCAAAGATCCTTTAAAAAATGTATATCACATGCATCACCACTATAGGGCATTGCATGCCAAAACAACTAAACAGAGATATTTTTTCCCACATGCCATCACTCTGCTGAACACCTAATCCTCACAGTTCTGTCTTATTCTAAGTATATTTAACCATGTTGTATGAATGTAGTATTATTATTATCCTTTTCACCTTCTCTGCTACCTCCTCTTATTGTGATGATTATTATTACTCTGTTGATTTGCATGTATACTAAAAGTTTCTGCACTGGAGACCAATTCCTTGTGTGTCTAATCACACTTGGCCAAATAAAACATTCTATTCTATTCTATTCTATTCTGTTCTGTTCTCTGTTCTGTTCTCTTCTGTTATACTTCTATTCTACTTCTATTTCTATGTACAACATACATAAAAAAGAGGCAGAATTTCAATCACACTGGCACAACCACTATCTTGACTTTGTTGACCATACATTGCAAACATCCCTCTTGTTGTAAGAGTTTGCATGGTTAAGCAGAAGAGCTCTCTCTCTCTCTTCAGTTTCATGGATCAGCTCTTCCCATGTCTTTCAATTGTTGTTTGAGCTAATTTTGGATAGAGAGTTAGTGCTAATCTGGAATAGCACTAAATTTATGTTCAAAAGTAGTCCAATATCAGTTATAGTGGTCTAATCTTCTGTCAAAACATGTGTCTTCTCCAGCTACACCCCAATGTAAGAAGAGATATTAGTAAATATTTTCCTATCGACTACTGAAGTTTGATGGGAAGGGAGGAAAATAAACTCAGGAGAATCCCTGTTCTGTACACTACAAATAAGGGCACCATGTTTGCCAGCATTGCTCCTGGGACATCACAGAGATTGCAAGTGGGGGCAATAAATTATTTCTTAGTGTAGTTTCCCATTGCCATTAGGACTAGTGGTTTAAAAATATCTATGGGACTTATGAGAAGTAAACAACTAATTTCAGTATAAATCTAATACAGAAAGTTTGCCCTTCACTTTGTAGCGCACTAACTTTCTGCTTAAAAATAAAAGAATCTGGAAAATTAAATTAACTATGAATGAAGGCCTACTTGAAAATTAAAAAAAAAAGAATTCATGAGCATCAGATTATATAGTACCACCAAGTTAGGGATCCAAGAACTGCATAAGCGCAACAACTCTAACGTATGAAAGGAGATTCATGATTCAAGGTGCCCACAATCAACTCACAGCAATTGGTTCTTGATCTGAGTCATCCTTCACTATGCGTTATTCATTCTCCTGTATTTGTACATCAAAAGCTCCTAGCAAGCTTTTCAGTTTTGTCTAGTATCATAAACTCACTGATCTGAATTTGGCAATATATAGTTTTGCATATGTCTTCCTGCACCAGAACGTATACAGTACACATTTTAACATGGGAACCAAGACCAACCCATATCCTACTAAAATGTTGGCGGGCTCCAGGCAAGTTTGCTCTATAAGTTTCCTGAACTGGTTGACATTTCAGCCTTGCTTAAATTACATTCCCAATTTCCTTCTTGTTTTGTACCTCTCTGTCTTCAACGTAAACTGGGCAAGGTAGTAATCCACAAGGGCTAGTGGACTAGTAGAAATTTTATTGTTATATAGAATATATTAGTAGAAACGTTCAAGTCTGATAGGGTTTCTCCATAGCTTCCCACCCCTGCTTTATATTAGAGTAAATGGAAGCAGTTGAGTTTCTTGCTCAGCCTCTCCTCTCTTTCAGGCTAAGTTGATACTTATCCTTGCATACCTTCTTCGGGGTTCCCTCCATATCCCCCAACAATACCATATGATCCTATAACACAACTGGATTCTTAGTACTTATGTGCCTGGATAGTGCACCAAATTAGACACCTTCTTCACGTGCATTGGAAGAAAATGCCACTATGCTTCACCTACAATCAGTTTCTGGATCTTATTATTGCTGGCTTGGTGCATATTAATAAGAAGAAAATAACTCTTGATATCAATCAGGCATGGTTATATATAAAACATATAACCCAGAGCATTCCCAAAAGGATTGTGCTATGTATCTGTCTGTTGAGGATGGAACTAAAAGCAAGGACATTCTTCCATCTTTCCATGCAGAGGCTTTTTATTATGCAGCCAAACCTTGTACTTTTTCCTGCTTTTTAAAATGGTAACATATTCATATTTTAGAATCATGACTTTCTTTTCTGCTGCTCCGTAGTTTCCTCGTCCATTTTTTCCATCCCTGCAAGCATTATAAAGCAGATTTCCCACCTAGTAGCCTTACTGCAGGCTAAAGACAATGGGAGTTTTAATTTAAGATATCTGGAAGGCGATTGCTGCTTCATCTGGCAAACAGAGGTCCTGTTTGTGACTCTATGGTCTTGAGAGGCACAATTTCTGACTTTTACTCATTTTCTATCACACAAATACAGCCAAAAAGTTAAAATAATGCCAACAGGCTATCTGATCTCAGGGAAGAATGATCAGCAGCAACCCCAAACATGTATCAAGGGCTCCCTCATCTGGTGTCAGATAATAGAAGGATTTCATAACCTTGAATGTCTGCTACGAGCAGAAATAGAGATACAAGACTGTATTTTTAAAATCACTCAGGATTAAATGGGTACCAGATTACAATTGCAGACAAGAGGTATAAACAACTTTGGTAGTTCATTTAAAATTTTTGATATATACCACCTGTTGTTGTCTTTGCTCTGTGATTTTATAAAACTATTTCAATATGATATCATCCTAAAAACAAAAACATCTAAAAGGAATGTATATGTAAAAGCCATAGCACAAAGGTCATGAATTACTTGAAAAAGATGCTAGGTTTATTTGTCATCTTCAGTGAAGTCAAGGAAAATGTACTATCATTAGATCCACAAAGTTTCTGTCAGCCTACATGGGTAACATTAAACCAGCTGGCCTAATGGCTTGATTAAGTTTAAGACTGTTTTCTGTGTTTGAATTTACAGACTGGAAAAGTATGAGACAAAATATCCTTTCCCCAGTGGAATACGAATGTTATACACCATCACCAGCCTGCTTCTTCTCTACTGTGCTCGGTGCAGTTGGGATGTGGAGAAAGATGGTGTGTGCCAGGCCATATGACCAACTATTTTTCTGAAGGCAATAAGGATCTAGCATTCCCAACACACACACAAACATAAACACACGTATCTAAAATATATATTCCATATTCCACAGCAGTCCTGCTGGCTCTGTTGTGTGAAGGCAGAAGGATTTAGAGAAGAGCTATCTGACATTACTTTGGGGATCCCAGGAGAAATCTAGAATCTAATACAGTAACTGAATCAAAGCTGTGGTCAGTTGAAATACTTTCCTCAGAAAGCAGAGACTGGAAGATAATAGGACCGTTTTCAAGAAACAGCCATATGCCATTTGGCTACTTCTGCTAACTTGCCACATTCAAGTGCCAGAAGACAGTGTCTCTCACTTGGAAGTCCAGTTGGTCTTTATATATAGAGAGAGAGAGGATGGGAAGGCACACCCTTTAATTCTTTGCTTCAGGAGGCAAAATACCTTGGGCTACCCCTCATATGAAAGCAAACACTATTTGCAGATTAACAAGCTAAGCGTAGCATAATAGGTACTTGAGAAATCTCTCATCTGTGTCGATGGCCTGAAACTACAGAACCAGGGAGTGAGATTTTTCTGGAAGGCACAGTGTGAAACCAGCTGGTTACTCTCAGTTTGGTCTCAAATTGTCTAACTTTGGTATATAATAATCCATATTTCACTAAAAATAATATTAACACAAGGCACTCTTTTTACTGTCGCATCTTCCTGACAGTTAAAACAATTAACTAGTGACACAACCTGCCTCCAGAAGCGGTGAATGCTCCAACACTGGAAGTTTTTAAGAAGAGACTGGACAGCCATTTGTCTGAAATGGTATAGGGTTTCCTGCCTGAGCAGGGGGTTGGACTAGATGACCTCCAGGGTCCCTTCCAACTTTATTATTGTTGTTGTTGTTGTTGTTATTATCTACTCATATCGATAAATGAATATTTGCATTGTGCAAAGACCAATCACTGGAAATATGATTTTTTAAAAAACATGTTTCCCATGTGGTTGCAGAGTTCATACTATTATTATTATTATTATTTTGCATTTTGCTCACTTAGAGTGAAGCTCTCGATGTCTGATGCAAAAAGGACTTTTACTTATTATCCATTTTGTTGCAGAGCTGACAGTGATTAGGAATCAGAGAGAGTGACTGATCAAAGATTACCCAGGTGGTTTCTATGCCTAAAGGAGAATTAGAACCTGTAATGGGCAAGAAAAAAAATGAATTTGTGACTTATGGTTTTGATGATTAGGGTAGATTATTAAAAAAAATTATGTGATGTAACTTTAGAGAAAGGTTAAAATATGCTTGTACTTGAAGAATATCAGAAGGTTCTCCTTTGTAGTTTTCCTTTCTTTTCTATTTTTTCTTTAACTTTTGGCCCTCTTTCTAGCATCTTTTACTTTTTCTTTGATTTCTTTTTTTTTCTTTTTTCCCCCTTACTTTCTATCAGTTTATGTTAGCTTTTATTTTTTGGGTTTAAAAGTTTAGATAAAAATTATATTTTTAAAAAAACAGAGCCTGTAATGGGCAGAAGGAATAACTTTGAGAAGAGTCACTACACGGACAACAGCCAGATAAAAGAAATCTGAATCCAGAGCAGAATTGTATCCTGAGGAAGCATCTTGGCAAGACCTTCCCTCGTTCTCTTGTATGTATAGTCAGGGAGAGGGCAGGCACTTTCAAATTTTTAAGATTCTATTACCATAAACTTACAATAAAAGTATCACTAGCATTCATTTGATTTCCTAATCTAGTCTAGTTTGAAGGGCTAAAATCACCTGGATCTTTCTGTTCCTAATGAAATTTAACCACTATATCACAATGGCTCTCAGTCTCTGGAAATATAAAACTTAATTATTTATGTTCCTAACTCTGACTGCTTTACAAAGTTAATTCTAAACTCTCTTTCCATCTTTTGTTGTTTGCTTTGTAATTACCGGAAAAAGTTTTTGTACCGCATCGGAATGCAAACCAAAGCATATGTGCGATTCCAGTTCTTACCCAGAGATGGTGCCAGACTTCTGCTTCAAAGGCAAAAGAGGCTGGCCCACATTGCTGGCAAAATGAAGAATCACATGATCAATACATAAGCTTAAAATGACATATAGAAAATAGAAAGATTTCTAACAGGAGTGTGTAGAAACCACAATGTCTGCTTCAAGAACCAGGCGTGGAGTTATATCAGTAACCCAGTCAGTGCTTATTCGGACCAGGCCAATAAATCAGATTATATACAGTATTTATTACAGTCATAGAGAGGCATAAAGGTCAATATAGCGTGCTACCCAGTTTGAGAAGCTTGTCTGCTTCTGTCAATATTATGGTCTTCCTTTTGTCAAGTAACTGTGACTCTTACTTTTTACCAGGTCGAGGTGAATTTTGTAGAAAAGCTACACATTGAAAGAAATAAGTGTGGTAAATGTCAAAAAAAAAATCAACGTCCAAATTAGCCTCTTTTAATGGTTGACAGGGCTGTTTTGTTATGTTCCATTTTATTTTGCAACCAAGAATGCCTTGGTAAAAAGGGATATCTGTGGAAAATTTCAGACTGATAGTTGAAACCTTTTATGAAAAAGACTCATAAAGAAAGCTGATGCCCCTTCTTAAAAGCAGTAAAATTGATAGGGACAGAAATATAAAAGATTAACTTATTTTTCTCCTTAAAATCAGAAGTGGTAGTTCTGACCATAATGAAATAAACTGATAAAACCACAAATTTATCTCCCAAGATCAGTGCGCCTTCCTGAAGATACTATGATTGGGGCAACTAATGGTGCTCACATCAAAATAGTCTGTCAATTACTACAGATTATACAGATTCACACATTTATGTTGGATGTAAATAATGACATACACACAAACCTATTTGTTTTTCAGTGAAGCATTCATATAATAATAATAATAATAATAATAATAATAATAATAATAATAATAATAATAATAATAATAATAATAATAATAATAATAATAATAATAATAATAATAATAATAATAATAATAATAATAATAATAATAATAATATAAAAATTGGAAGGGACCTTGGAGGTCATCTAGTCCAACCCCCTGCTCAGGCAGGAAACCCTATACCATTTCAGACAAATGGCTGTTCAGTCTCTTCTTAAAAACTTCCAGTGTTGGAGCATTCACAACTTCTGGAGGCAGGTTGTTCCACTGATTAATTGTTAGGAAATTTCTCCTTAGTTCTAGTTTGCTTCTCTCTTTGGTTAGTCTCCATCCATTGCTTCTTATGTTGCCTTCAGGTGCTTTGGAGAATAGCTTGACTCCCTCTTCTTTGTGGCAGCCCCTGAGATATTGGAACACTGCTATCATGTCACCCCTCGTCCTTCTCTTCATAAACTAGACATACCCAATTCCAGCAGCCGTTCCTTATATGTTTTAGCCTCCAGTCCCCTAATCATCTTTGTTGCTCTTCTCTGTACTCTTTCTAGAGTCTCAACATCTTTTTTACAATGTAGTGACCAAAACTGGATGCAGTATTCCAAGTGTGGCCTTACCAAGGCATTGTAAAGTGGTATTAACACTTCACGTGATCTTGATTCTATCCCTCTGTTAATGCAGCCTAGCACTGTATTGGCTTTTTTGGCAGCTGCAGCACACTACTGGCTCATATTTAAGTGATTGTCCACTAGGATTCTGAGATCCCTCTCACAGTTACTACTATTGAGCAAGGTACCCCTTATACTATACCTGTACATTTGGTTTTTCTTGCCTAAATGTAGAACCTTACTTTTTTCACCATTGAATTTCATTTTGTTAGATAGCGCCCAGTGTTCAGGTCTGTCAAGATCCTCCTGTATCTTAAGCCTGTCTTCTGGAGTGTTGGCTATTCCTGCCAGCTTGGTGTCGTCTGCAATATTTCTACCCTCTGCACCATGCCAGCCTGTCACAGAAACAGATCGGTCAAAGGTTCCATAAGCAGGACAAAAATTATGCACTGAGAAAAAATAAATTAGGGGATTAACTGCATAGTACAAATTCATACATGCATGCAAGACCATCTTAATTCTGATTTCTTTAAAAGAGGTGTCAAACAGGAAAGTGAAATAGAGAACAAGTTAGTTATTCAAGATAACCCTAGGGAAAATATTTATGTTTAGCAGCACCTTGGCCCTAATATGGTGTTCTGTGAAGTATATGAATTGGCCATTTAACTGAACATCACTAGTAGTAAAATGAAAACATTTGGTTCTATGTCTATTTACTATCTCTTTAGTTCTGTAATGTATAATATTTTGCTGAACGAAGCATAGAGGTAATACTGCCATCGTAAGATTGTGGCATTTGGTTTGGATAGAGCACAAATTAAAGATTAAAGGTGAATGATTAGTTAACAATGATGACAAAGGTAGGCTACAAAATGGAAATATTTCAGTACAGACTTTGTATGATGATTTATGAGGTCAGAAAGGAATAGCTTTTCAACTAAGTCACAATGCAAGGAGTTTAAAATACATAGCACTTTGTCCTGATCTGGAACTCCTGAGATATAATTCTTGGACTGACAATTATTTCTTCACAACGATTCTTGCAATAATAAAAAGAGAAAGAGATGGCTAAGCCCAACTACTGGAAAGCCAACTGTAATTAACAATATGGTTTAGTTTTAACCCAAGTACTTAAAGAACATGGTTTATGACACATCTGCAGTGCCATCATAATATCAGCACACCTATAGAGCATTTTATTTTTAACTGCAACTCCAAGTTGAATTCAAATTTATGGTATGAGTTAGTAGCTTGTTTATTAAACAAGCCAAGTGTCGTGTTATATGCAAACCTACAAAGAAGAAGAAAAAACCTGGAGAGTAATTTTCAGCTGTCCTCTCTTGCTTTGTCTCTTTTTCTTTTCTTGGCTGAGCAATTGTTGTAAGGATACATAGAATAATTGAACATGTTAAAGACTCTGTGCAATGTTCATGGGCATGGAGGAAGAAATAGAATGAGAAAAGTCTCTGGATTTTTCTCTTCTGAACTAACAGGAATAGAGAAATGCTTGTGGTTGGTTGAGTAATACCTCCATCTCCTTTGATGAGTACATCATCAAGCAGTAACTTGCTAGTGGGAAAGGTTCATCTTTATATATTAAATACCAGAGACAAAACTTCTATGCCTCTTTATATCACATTCACATAACCATTTTTAATATGGAGCTGTTTGTAACTGTACTTGCAAGTTTTTGAAGTTTGTTGTTTGTTTTTATTTATGTCTATATTATATTTCATAATCTGCTTGTGGTCAGCTTCTAAAATATGCCAGATCACAAGGATCCTAATCTTAGCCCATACATTCCCTTTGAGTAACCATTAGTTATGCATGCATTTTTCTCCCACTCCATTTTCAAAGGTGGCCAGTTCTACTATACCAGGGATTCCCGACCTTGGCAACTTTAAGATCTGTGGACTTCAACTCTGGGAGTTGAAATCCACAGGTCTTAAAGTTGCCAAGGTCGGGGATCCCTGTACTATACCCAGCTCAATAGTACAGATACTTTCGCAATGGACTGCTTCCATGACTCTTTTCTTCACCAATGTTCAATGATCTGACAATCTCAGGTGGTGCATGAAAACAGAATAACAGAATAACAGATGGAAGGGACTTTGGAGGTCTTCTAGCCCAATCCCCTGCTTAAGTAGGAAATCTTATACCATTTCAGACAAACTGTTGTCCAATCTCTTCTTTAAAACTTCCAGTGTTGGAGCATTCACAACTTCTGGAGGCAAGTTGTTCCACTGATTAATTGTTATATCAGGAAATTTCTGCTTAGTTCTAGGTTGGTTCTCTCCTTGATTAGTTTCCATCCATTACTTCTTGTCCTGCCTTCAGGTCCTTTGGAGAATAGATCGACCCTCTCTTCTTTGTGGCAGCCTCTTAGACAAAGTGTTCTTGTTCTTAAACAAGAACATTTGGCCTTCAAAAATGAAGTCAATTAGGAACAGAAATGAATTAATCTTAAGGCAAACCATGTTAAAAGTGAGAAGGAAATTGGTTCAGTTTCCTTTGGGAAGGCCTTATTTTGCAGACAGAAGATTCAAGTTTTGCAGGCATATTGGTGTTCATTCTCAAAGGACAATAAATATCTATGTCACTTATGAAGCCACACTGTATACATAAAGTTGCCTTATATGGAATCAGATCACTAGTATACCTGACTTTGTCTTGCCTCATCTGGTAGTCTCCAAATATGAACAAAAATTCCTAGAAATTTCAGCCAGCAATTAGAACATATTTAAGGGGAAGATTGAAAAAAAGCTGAACTAAACCTATTTAGCACTGCCTACTAAGACATGCAACAACTTTCTAGTCTAGCTATCAGATATCATCTGGGTTCCTACCTATTAAACTATAATGTGGATTGGGGCTTTTTGGCTCTGACTTAGTATTCGTATTAACATAATAAACTGCATTCTCTTAATTAACTGAAAAATCACATTCACTGTTGTAATATAGAATGGCTCAGTTCATACATGAGTGAGACCGCACTACAGTCTCATGCCATTTTTATCTGGAACAAAGAAGAAAGAAAACTACACTGACAAAATCTGTGATCTTTCTGGGAAGAAGAAGTACGGTTTCATTAAAGTGCTGGATTTCTCAGTTTCTGAGTTAAACCTGGGATGGAATAATCATAATTTGCTATCAGGTTGTTATTAGTTGTATTTAAACATTGTGCTGTATCACCTATGGTCTACTGACCATAATGCCTGGCTGGGTTCACATAATAAGTTAAGCCTCAGCAAGCCAACCACATCATCTCTTAGTGACATAACTGAACCAGATAGTGGACTGGATGGTGTTTTTATTCAGCTTGAGCCTTGGAATATTTTAAATAAATAAGTTTTCCTATCAAAAATCCCCTCTCTGTGAAAATGTTCTTTCTTATGGGAACTGTTCCTTGCAATAAATAAGGGATAAGTGTATTTATGTTTGGATATATGCCCAAAACCAATAATCTGAAAGGATTTACCACCTGCCATGAGAAACATTAGATCTCATCCCTCTGAATCATAGCTCATACCTATGTCAGAAAGGAACAGGTAATTTTTCTCACTCATTTTGTTTTTCTCAGCCTTCTTGCGCTAGCGTTCACCAAGCCCCAGATCAAGCTTGTTGAAACTTGAAAAAAAATTAATTACAGGATAGGCGTGGATGTCAAGGCTTCTGCATTCCTTCCCACTGAGCCGCACCCATGTCAAGTTGTTCTCTCAAAAATTCAGTGATTACTCAACAAGCTGTGCGGTAGCTTTCCACTCCTTTGAGGGAACACCATCTTTGCGGATGAAAATACGCCAACTCTATTATCCCATGGTCCTCTATGCCACATGGAAGAGCAGTCTGTGCCTTGTACCTGGGCTCTCCACAATAGTTTCCAAGTAGCCTTTATGGGCAAACAAACATATTGGGAGTCTCTCCTCACACAACAACTACTCCATGTGTGTAACAACAATACTTTGAAGGAAAAGAATCTAAATAGAAACAAATTTTAATCTGGAGCAATGGAGCTGCTCTCAAGATAAAAACCAGCAATAATCAGCTCCGAAGAGTAAGTTACATGATAGCACAATCATGAGGTAACTTTTAGTTCAGAGATGGGCAAGAAGGGATCTCCAAAAACTGCTGAACTGTAAAACTTGGTATTCCTCACAGTTAGCCATACTGTTAAGATTTCTGGGAGTAATCATTCCACAATCTCTGAATGGCACCAGGTGTTCCATCCCAGGTGTAATTCCCAGGGAGACTGAGAAAAATTCAGATCTCCAGACTGGATCAAAGAGGCTTTCTTAGCTCTGAGCCACTTTGCTCTGAGTGACTGAAAAGCACTCAGTTGCATTCAGTTCAAGAGACTCATCAACCATTGCATGTTCTCATGCAGAAACCCTCAAATAGAATAAAAGGGTGGGTAAGGGAGAAAATTATAGGGCAATGAGCTTGATATTTATTCTCTGAAGATTTGTGAGGACTAGAAGAACAAAGGTTACCCAGAGAGAATTAGTGGTTTCTGCCAAAGAAATCACTGGTCTTTTGAAGTTCTTTCTTGGCTTTATATACCTTGAATTCCAAAATTTACTGAGCTCGTTTCAATCATTCTGTCTTTAAATAACCATAATTTTTCTCCTGACAGGAAAGGAACAGATATTAATTCCTTTTCCTCTTCCCTTCATAAATGATTAAAACACTCCTTCCTTCCACTATGTCTGCACCTATCAATGCCTCCTTAAAGAAGACACCATTTTTTCCAGAACTTACATGACAGCTGTTCCCACCACAATATTTATTTGAGTTAAAGAAAAAAAATGACAGCTGAGCAAGTATAAAAACCCCATCCAAAGCACCTTTTCAATTTTGGGCCGAACTAGCTCTACATCCTTTCAAACATCCCCACTTGGTGATAACAACCCATAACTATGGATGTATTGACATAATACTCTAAACACCCAAATTGCCTTGCCAAGTGTTACTCCTCTTTTGTAGAGGAGTAAGGCTTGGATTACCATGAATCAAAGGCACTATTGAACATATAGATACAAGCTACACAGAAGTGAATCTGTCAGTTACGTATAATTTTTCATGTTTTCTACTCTATAGTAAACCTAAGACCAAGCTGAAAAATAGGTTGCAGTCCATATTTTCTGATACTTTAGTCTCAATAATTCTGCTACCTGCTGGGAGATGTAGTTCAGCAATATCTGATAGGCCACAAATTTCTCAGCCCTGTGCTGAGATGACCTATCGATTAACTGCAGAAAAGATCAAATGCCCTCAAAGTTCAACCCTGTTGCCATATAGCTGGGAGGTACCCCATACTGTTTAAATAACAGAAGAAAAGGTACAAACAAAGAACCTGCTAAGAAAATAGAATTAAGCACAGACCAGCATTATTCAACTAATCATTATTTTGCCTCAAAATAGACATGATTTCAAAAAGGGAGATTTGAAAGGGATAACAGCAACCCTGAGAAATGTCTTCATTTCTTCTTTGTCTTTAAAATAATGGAGCTGAATGTCATGCACACGGATGTAGAAGATCTCCCCAGTGTCTTCTGACATTTACTATATGACCCTTCTCAGGTAGCCACATCTTGATCCATGCAAATCATATACATACAGACCCTACCGTTTCTTTGTCCTAGTACATAAATCCATTACTAGATGTGGGTATTTAAAGTATAGATTAATTAGGTTCAATACCTAGCTATTTGCAGGAGGAGAGGATTCAATGGTGACTTGTGTGCCAGGCAAAAAGATAGAGATTTTAGAAAACTGAAGCCCCTTTATAATGATTGTCAAAAACTTCATTGCCCTACTTTATATTCTGCAAGTGTGCTGGAACTATGCCTTCCCAAGTTGTGTAAGTGTGGGGAAACTAGTCTAAGCATTCTGGGTCATTCCTGGAATAATCAGGGGGAAACCTGATGAGAAATCAAACAGGGCAGTTTGACTGGAAAGTTGCAGAAGCAATGCAATCAATAATTTTTTTCAATCCATAATGTGCAGACATCCAAGTTCTCTATGTTTTTGCTACATTTCTGCTCTAAGCTCCATTAGGACTGGCATCAGGCTAAATCAATATATGCCATCCTTGACAGATAGCCTGAAACCAGGAGCATTACTGGTGCACTTTGTGCTACCTGCACAATTCCCTTGGCTGTGGGTTTATCTGGTGATGGCAGCTACATCTGGGGGCTGCCTATCATTTACAGCTGCCAGCCTTATGTAGCATTGCTTCAAAGCATTATGGGAAATTTCAGTGGCAGGCAGCTTCCAGATCAAGCAGCTAATACAAGAGGCCCAAACCAAGCAGGGTCTGACCCCAAGATCAGTCATATCTTTAGCTAGTTCCGGATAAAATATTTCTCACATTTAACAAAGTTAGACCACTGTTAGACTATCTGTTGGCCTAGATAGTCACCCACAGCTCATGCTCTTCTTACAAAAATGCCTACGCTGCAAGTTGCTTCCTTATATGGTTAAAATCTTGATTCATTCTCTCAAGGGTGCGGCATATCGCTCAGGTTTATACAAATATCGCTTTCCATCTGTCTAATCACCTTGGCAAGACCTGAAAGAGAAGGAACACCCTGGGCAGGGCTCTGGAATCCTCTCCCAGAGAAAGCACCCAAACTCTTCCCATTAATCAGTGACTAAACTGGGGCATGTGCTGCAAAAACAGAAGTGTCAGCTAAACCTAGAGACTGCCTGTCTGACAGAAATGTGCCATCACTAAAATGCATTGTCCTTCTTTGGGAACATGACCTTCTACTTTGGAGTCAATAAATGAGGAACTGTGGTGGTCAGGGATGGTTTGACTGGCAATTCAGCTTTTCCCGAATTCTGAAATGATGCAGCAGAAATATAAGTTTATTACTGCAGTGAAAACTAGGGCCCTATCCTGAATTCCTAAAGCATCATCATCTTTCAAAGCCAAGTGCTTCTTTTCTTAGAAAGTAATAGACAACATCGTTCAGTACTCTCAAAACAATACAACAATCCACTGTATTTTTCTTTTCCTTCCTTCGTTCTTTTCTTCCCACCTTCCTTTTCTATTTTGTATTGTTGTTAATTCTCAACAAGCTCTTGATATTTTACTCTTTGAAAGCTGCCTATTAAATCTGCCTATTGACCGTTTCTGCACTTTAAGGAAAAAAGATGCTCAAATTCCCCAGAAAGTTCTTTCCTTTTCTATATCCACCAAACTGAAATAAGGAAAGATCACTCCACTCCCTCTGGATGTTAACTATCTTGTAAATGTTGCATGCAGAATCCTCTGCCACAATTGGAGGTCTTCTAAGATTCTGCAGTGCAAGGATCAACTCTGTAAAATCAGGCTCAGTACTAACAATCTACTGGGTTTAGATAATGGGAGTAACAAGTAGTTTAAAGAATGGCCATGTCCCAGCACAGGTCAGCCTCATTACATTGCAGTGTGCTCTAAGTTGCTCTGCGTTAGAGATGGAGATGAAATATCTTTGATGGTAATTTAAAATAGGATTGACTTTATTTGTACTTCCTGAACTAAAACATGAACTGGAATGGAATTTTCAGCAATGTTGTGTGAGGAAAAAGTACAACAATGTACATATTAAGAACAATTGCATGAAAAGGCCAGGAAAGATACTTATTCCTGTATATTAAGGAGAATACATATAAAACTACATACAACACTGAATACAATATTTCTTGCAAACATAATAGAAATTGCAAAGTGCCAAGGAAAGAGGAATGAACTTTTGGGTTTAAACACTTGAACTCTTATAGAAAGTTAAAACCAACTTGACTACACAAATATTGCCTTGGCACAATGTTTTGTTTCTGTTCTCCACAAACCTGAGTTGGAGATATTTAAACCACAATTTAAGATACAACAGTCATCTATTATTGTTTAACAGAGTTTAAGGTTTCATTCTTCACATTTGAAGAGGGGCAAATATTTATTTCTTTATCACTAAATTTATACCTGGCCTTTTCCCTGGAAGTTCAAAGAAGTATACGTGAGATCTCTCCTCATTTTCTCTCCATCCAACACTGTGTATAGGAAAGGATGGAGAGAGTGGCTGGCCCAAAGATGCCCTGCAGGCTGTGTGGTTCAGCAGAAGCACCTTGAATCAGATTTCCAAGGTCCTAGTCAAAAGTATTTACACTATATTAGAAAGGCACCATATTTCCCTTCTTGGGAGAAGATTCCAGACAACCATCTAAAACAAATGGGATCATCTTTTAGCCTCATGATGAATGTTCTTCAAGTTCATGATGGTCTGTTGGTTTATTGAAAAAGCAGATATATTTTTTCCCATAGCAATGGAAATAGGTAAGTTGAACAGCAAATGCACAGAATCCTGAACAGCTGAGGGACAAGGACATTTCTGGACTGGAATATTTATCTCTTTTGTATAACATTCCCATATTCTTCATCTTTCCTTTTCTGCTGAGGTGCTGACCACAGCCATGGCAACATGATTGCATGAGCCTAGGAAGTCAGTAGAAAACAAAAAGAGGGAGAGAGCTTAAAAAAGAAGAAAGATTTGGTTAAAGAGAAAGGAAGATAAAGCAAGCTGATGTGAACTTCATATTAATAGTTTTTAGTGATGGTGGCTATGGATTATAAGAGTTGTAAGCCCATACATCTGGAACTACAAGGTTGGGCAATACAGAAAAAATATAAGATTCCCTGAGGAGGGAGAGAGATCCAAAGGGCTCTGTTTTCTTTTTTTTAAAAACCCCCGCTTTATTCTGATCAAACCTCCAGAGAAAAATAAAGGTATTAAATGACTGAACCCAAGCAAGTATTTGTGTGAATTATATGCAAAGTTATAAGCCTATCAAATAGTTTTGCAGGAAAGTGTAGGACCATTTAGGAACTGGATTTGATTAGGAACCACCAAGAACATCTCTGAGCTCCATCCAGCATAACTGGTACTTTTTTTAGATGTGACAAGTGACTGCTGATCTTTCAACAAGTGACTGTTGAAGGATCAGCATACATCTATTCTTCCCGATATGTATAGGCCACCAAGTTCATTGAGAAAATAGATGAGCTTAGCTGCAGTACACAAGAAGATCAGTTGCATGGACCTATTAGCCCTTGCGATCTGCAGGTTTTCCTGCACTGGTCCTGGTTGTTGTTTTTTTAATTTAGTTTAATGGACCACTTTGAATATATAAAACTCTGGTGGGATGCCAGGCATGTTACTTTTTGGAGCCACCTATTCTTTAGGTCAAATGAGGTGGCTGCTTTAGGCAGCTGATTTTGGCACCACGAAATATGAAATGTCAGCAAATAGTTCGTTATCAACGTTTTAGAGGATTTTCCCTGCCAATTGTGCCAAAATAACTTGGATACTGTGCCTCTTGCAGTGGGGGTGGAAGGGAGTGTTTACCATTCTGCTTGAGCAACACACTCTTTTGAGCAGTCCTCCATTGGGAAGAAGAACGATCCTAAAAAAAGAAAAAAACTGCTTAGAACAAGAGCTTACATTTTAGCCAGAACTATTTTGCTGCCAATGCTGAAGAACAAGGCGATATCCTGCCTTCCTATTCATGTACAAAAGCCAACCAGCCTGCAACCTAATCTTATTTGTAGTGGGTTGGGAGAATAAGCTTTGGAGACAGGAGGAAGAACCACAGTCTAGACAATGGTCAGATAAAAGAAAAGTGAGTCTGGGGCAGGAATGTAACATGAGTAAACTGCTCAGACAAGACCCTCCCTAGTTCTCACCAAGGTAAAGGGGGAAAGGGGAGAAACACATTCAGACATGCAAGGTTCTATTATGGTAGCTTTACACTAAAAGTAGTATTTGTCCTACATCACATTGGATTCCTACTCCCATCAACCTGATGGGCTGATAGTTGGTCACATAGTAGCATCCTTCACCAAAACAAGATAATTTTGGGGAGACAGGGCAATCATGTGGCACACACCAAACTCTGTTCTAAAATATTGCTTCTCTCTTCCACCATCTATCCTCCTGACAGCTATCTCATTATACCTAATGGTAGGACTGGCCCAGGAAAGGAAAGACAGTACTTATTCCTTGGCCTCTTTCCTTTTTACAACTTATGACCATTGTGGACAAGAGGCCCAGGGGAGATAAAAGTAGTGGGGCTACCTCTTGACCTTATAAACAAGAAGGAGCCTGTTCCTCCAAGGCTTTGTCTCTTTGTTCTTTGTCTCCAGAGAGGATATTTCACTGACAAAGCAGAATCCAGGGTGTGTCTCAGTCTGCAGCTTTGGTTCCAACCCTCACTGGTTCCTGCAGGGCTTGGCAAAAAGGGTGGAAAACAGGGAGAGCAAGAAACTGAGACCGCTCCCACCCACAGAGCTTAGGTACCCTCAGGGCTAAACAGCAGCAGATTTTCAAACATACACTTTGGATGATTGTGTGGAAGCAGCAGCCCTGCCCAACGCCTAGAGGAACCTTGCTACACCCCACCCTTTTCTTAAGGGCTCTTTCAAAGGGTTTAATTCTCTGGAAACTTCTCAAGGAGGCTCCATTACCTGTTTCTCTCTCTGCATTTCCTGTACACAGCACTTGAATTTTGCAAAACAACAGCTCCAGCGGGCAGTTATAATGAGGGTCAAACAGGTGGCAGAATTCACTAAACCAGACTCATAGGACTATTTTTTTATATCATTTTAAGTTTGGTTACTTTGAGGATGCCTTCGTTCAGTCATTAGAACAACATGTCCATATATTTAGCAGTATTAGTAGTGTTATTCATCCATTATATAGCAGTATTAACTGGGGTCATATTAAACTTTTTTACAGGAGACTTCTTTGTATTGTAATGTAAGTTATGGTGAAGATCTGCAAAGAATCTTCAGAAAGGAATCCTCCTTCATTTTTAAAAAAATGTGGATAGCAGAATCCACTGCTGATTCTGCTAAGATAGCCTTGGATTTGCTACCCTAACAAGACTGCTGCTCAGCAGATCAAAATACCCAGGGATAGGAAGTACACCAGAATAAAATAGTACATTTCTCACCATTTTCATGTTCTTTCATTGGCCTAAATTGAGCAACATCCTAAACAAATCCAGGTTCATGGAGCCCAATTGCTGTTCTCACTTATGTGCAAATAGACTATTTGATTGCTTGATTCGTACAACATGCTGAACATTGGCTGAGTTCCTACAACTCAATGACCCACAAATTATCAACTGTGTTTTAGTTTCATCTAGGATGTTATATGTTAGTGGGTGACTAAAATATGGCTGACTTTGTCTGGGCTCAGAACATTAGCAGACGTATTTGTGGTTAGTACCTGGATGGGATATACCAAGAAATTCCAGAGCTTTGTGCTACATTAGGACAACAAAAACATCCCCAGAAGAAGGCAGCGACAAAGCATTTTTGAACTAATGCCAAGAAAAGTGCATGCACATATGCTGTCACCAGAGCACAGAATAACAGAGTTGAAAGGGACCTTGGAGGTCTTCTAGTCCAATTACCTGCTTGATTCAGAAACCCTTACCATTCCAGACAAATGAATGTTCAATCTCTTCTGGAAAACCTCCAGTGAAGGAGCATTCACAAATTCTAGAGGCAAGCCATTCCACTGATTATTTGTTCTCACTATCAGGAAATTTCTCCTTAATTATAGGTTGAATTTCTCTTTAACAATCTTCTACTCATTACTTCTTGTTCTGCTCTCAGGTGCTTGTTCTGCCCTCAGGTGCTTTGGATAATAGATTGACCTCCTCTTCTCTATAACAGTCTCAAGTATTGGAATATTGATATCATATCATCCCTAGTCCTTCTCTTTGTTAGACTAGAGATTCCTAATTCCCATAACCACTGATTGGTTTAGCCTCCAGACCTCTTGTCGTCTTTGTTGCTCTTTTCTTCATTCTTTCTAGAGTCTCAGCATCTTTTTTGTATTGTGGTGACCACAGCTGAGCTCAGTATTCCATGTGTGGCCTCACTAGTGCAGTATAAAGTGATACCATAACTTCACATGATCTTGATACTATCCCTCTGTTGATGCAGTCTAGGACTGTATTGGCTTTTTTGGCAACTGCAGCACACTACTGGGCTTATTCTTAAGCAGTTGTCCACTGGGACACCTAGATCCCTCTCATAATTACTACTGTTGAGCCAGGTACCATCTATTCTACAACAGTGGGTTTGATTTTTATTGCCTAAGTGTAAGGCCTTACTTTTCTCATCACTGAATTGCCTTTTGTTAAAAAAAGGGCGCAGAGTTGAAGTCTCTCATGATCCTTTTGGATTTTGAGCCTATCTCCAAAGTGTTGGCTATTTCCTCTGGTACATTGTTGGCTATTCCCCCTAGCTTAATGTAGCCTGAAAATTTGATGAGTTCCCCTTCTACTCGCCCCTCCCCCCTCTAGACCATTTATGAAGATGTTGAAGAGTACTAGGCCTAAGAAAGTACATTGAGATATCTTTTTAGAAGGTTGTGCAAACTCAATCTATGTTTTAGCTTTTCCCAACTTGGTCTCCTCCAAACGTGTTGAACATCATCACCCGTATAGCATATTCAGTATATTGGAGTTAAAAATCAATACAATACAGGGCTTCGGGTCAGTGTAAGTTCATACAGATTGCATTCAGACTGCCATTCACTTTGCATTCTGTCACACTGGGGATCTCATTGCCAACCAGTGAGGTGGGTAAGTTGTTAGGTGGAAGGCAGATAGAGAGATGGGTTGAATATCACAAGAATCTACTTGAGACAAGTTAGATTTCTGTAAATGTTGCCAAATTTTTCTGAGTCTGTTTCTATCTGGTCTCAGTGGATAATATAGGTGACCAACAATAATAATTGGGAAAAGAAAGTAGAAGACAACAACCTCAGCAAGAACTAAGGAAATATCAATTTAAATACATTACAATACTACATTGCATTGTGTACTTAAGTGATCAAGGAATATCTTCTTATTCAGCTTTATGCATATTGGTCTGGCATGTATTTATTGTTGGTTTATTTGAAATTAAATGTTTTCAAGCTATCTTGAAGTTATCAATAAACGGTAACATAACGAAGTTTGGGAAATATATGATATGCAAGTTCTGCATTGTCCTCTAAATTGATTCAGCACTAGAACAAAACTAGGATGAAGAGCCCTTGCCCTGCCTTCTTGTTGATATGCTAGGTTTCAGTGAGCATGGATCATTTTATGGGGGAACATTCAGCTGTGCACACTCCCAACAGGAATATTCAGGTACAAGCAAAGATATACATCCAGCGTGAAGCAGTACTCTACTTTGTAAGTTGTAAAACATCTTATCTCAATGTACAGATCTGCAACCTTAATATGTATTTAGAAATGAATTCTGCAATGTGCTGACAATAAAGCAAACTGTCAATGCAAATATTAATTTGCAGGTTGTTCCTTTCTGCTTATGAATTGCAGAGTCCCACACCCACTACCCAGGTTCCCTCTCCATGTGCAGTTACAAAAGGAAATCCTGGCAAGCAGGGACAGGCCTGTCTTTGGAAATGCTCTCAGCAATTCCCTTTTTTGTGGGTTGGATTTCTGGTGCCAAAGTTTTGTCTCAGAAGCACAAACTGTCAATTATACCTTGCGCTAGAAACAAAAAGCCTTCACTGTGATTGATCTGATATACAGGCGTTACACTTTCCTTATGTGTTTTACGAGGGCAGTCATGAGAACATTTATCTTGGCCAATAAAGACCTGTGTAGAAAATAATCACACACAAACATATTTTTGGGTAAAAGATTTCTTGCAAACCTCATCCACAACCAGTTCAGGTTCATAGCAGAAGTAACCCACAGGTAGTCCTCAACATACAACCGTAAAGGAACCTGCCATTATAGTCGTATATGTCATAAAACAAAACTGACCTAATTTTACAACCCCTTTTGTAGCAGTCATTAGGAAATGAGATCGTTAAGGAACTGATTGTAAGTCAAGGACAACCTGTATTTCCAAATATCAAAAAACCAGCATAAGCTTCCAATAGCACAGCCATTCTCTCTTTTTACTGAGGTCTCAGAAAGGTCAAGGGGAAAAGAGGGTCTTTTCCTCCCACTTCAGGGGATTACAATGATAGAGCGAACTACAGTAGCCGGACCGAAGTAGAAATCACAACTCAGCAAGATATACTCTGTGTATGGGAACTGCAGCTGCTATGGGAAGTAGCAATCATTTGCCTGAGGCAGCAGGGTGAAGAATATCGTTTCTGTGTTGTAATGGTTCAGAATTTCATTAGTGCTTTCCCCCCTTTGTGGAAGAAATCAAGGCCAGTACATTCATCTGTTCAGGCAGGGGACATGTGGAATTCTTCCAGGTTGAATCCGAAGTCCCAAATATTCAGAAATATGGTTTCAGTGCTGAATTGGAGTTCTTTTTTTTTTTTTTCCCAAACAGGCTACATTCCCAGGTGCCTCCATTGCTGGGAATAGTTGTGGTTTTTTTTTATTATTATTTCACCGATGCAGAAGGACAGGGATTTTCCAGATGTTGGGTATCAGTTTTAAATGATTAGGGGTGAAATAAATCGTCATCTCATAATTTTTTTCTGTCTGATTTTAATTTTATGAATTCAAGTCAATGTTTGACTGCTGGTGACTGCCTGGACAAGTCCCTGCAGTCTTCTTTGCAAAGTTTTCAGAAGTGGTTTGCCATTGCCTCCTTCCTGAGAGAGAGTGACTGGCTCGAGATTACTCAGCTGGGTTGGTGCCTATGATGGGACTCATGGTCTCCTGGTTTCTCACTTGGTGCCTTAAACCGTTATGTTAAACTGGTCCTCCATATTTTTATGAAGGTATATTTATCATCAGGAAATGTGTTTCCTTTATCCTCAGAGCCTTGATGGATTAGAAATCGTAAGAGGGTCTTCACCAAAGTGTCACCAAAGTTATGGCTTTCATATAAGATAGACATTCTCAGTTTGTTTTGTATTATCTTTATCTTTTTAAACTTCTTCACACTAATTTCTTAGAGCCAAAACAGTAGATATTTGGAACTGGTGGCCATGCTGTCAAGGTATTCTGGAAGATGCACTCATGATACATCTGAAGGACAATTGGTTGGAAGAGTATGTTCCCCCTGGACACATATGTATCATTCCAGAATCAAGTCTGTGCTTTCTGATGCCATGATAAGCAGTTGAGCCCCTTTATTTCCAGCTCAGTTACAGCACAACCAAAAATGTTGCAAGTCTGATTTTTCAGCCAAAACATTGTAGCTCCACAGAACTTAAAAATAGACCATTTTCTTGCCTCCCAGGAATCTTCTTTCTCCTCTTCCTCCCCTAATTGAGATTTAGCCAAGGAGGTATTCTAACAAGGCACTGACATTTCACTATTCTTTTAAACTGTGGGGGTGAAAGTATCAAGGTAAATTTCCCTCATTCTAGAACTATGCTGACTATAAATCATTAAAGAACAGCAGAGATTTAGATGGGACAGTTGCCACTCTTTAATGGCCTCTCACTGGTCAGCTGGAGGATTCATGTGCAATTCCCAAATTTTCAAGACTGGGTACAGTGGGGAACATTGTGGGTCTGTTTGAAAGTTGGCTGGCTAATTTTGAGCTAGTCACTCTCTCTCAGTCCAACCCATTTCACAGGATGTTGTTATGGGAAAAATATAAAGTTATACAGGCAAGATAACAACATAATAAATAAATATTGTCTACCAGCTCTTCATTAATGTAATAAATATGAATTGGTTTCTCTAAAGACGAAAAATATAATGAAATGTTTATGAATGGAATGGGATAACCATGTACTTATTTAATTACAAGATGGGCAAGCTGTGTTCAAATGTCTGATTAATTGTAATAGTCTCTCCATAGTCTGCAGCCTCTCTGCCTTCTTATCCTCCCTTTGACTCACAAGGAAAAATACCATGAAGGAAGGTCTACAATTGAGCTTTTCAAATCACAAATATGGGCAGCCAGAGAGACTCCAACATAATGGAAAGATGTGCAACTATAACCATTATAATTGCAAGATTCCTGTTGCCTTCTCCAGCAATAAAATAAGCTCAAAAACACCACCAATGAAAATTCCAAAGAAATTCTCAAGCACTGGAAATAAAGTAGAAAACCACATGCCTTTTGAGCATGTGAAAAACATTTCTGAGAAATTGCCAGGCAGGTTCATAAAAATCCTAATTCTGCTACAGTTAGAGAGCCCTACGATGGTCTAGAAACAGAAACCTTCAATGTAAAACCTCTTTCTCATTATCCCCAGTAAGGAGATACAAAATTCTGTCCAGAACTCACTTCATTTAATTTCTTTTCTAGCCAGGGCTCCTAGATTGAATTGCACTCTTCCATTAACTCTTGCTCACTGCGCTGCTATTTGTCTACTAGAAAATAATAATTAGGATAGTGATTCAAGAAAGGGGGTAATTGTTGTTTCTGAATCAGAGCAGCGTTTGGTCTAACCTGGCCCTGAATTAATTCACTTTCATGTGTTGTGAAAGTGGTTTGTTAAATATATTCTTAACCCTGTTGCTCCCCTAACTGGAGAACAGTGCAAAATGTAGCTTAACTCATTTCCCCTAACATTTAGGCTGCACTGCCACCTGGTGGTGATGCATGGAACAATTTTCAGCCAGACAATATGGCTAGTTCTGGTTCTTGTGTTCACATTACTAACTTGGCAATTGATGTGAACCATTTCTAATTTCCTCTTCTGAGATCAGGTTTTATTTCACAATTTTGAGAAGAAATAAAAGTCCTTCAATACCCTTGCATATGATTATGGTCTTCAAGAATAATTGTTTAGATTTAACTTAAGGCTACAGATAAATTCATAGCAAGACTGTACAGCTGAAAGGGTTAACTTTAACAATTTAAATGATCTGTTCTGATATTTAAAGCGTCAGCATTTAAGAACCAAAGATGATCTGATTATACAGCCTCTACTGCCATCTTGTGGCTGGAAGTGGTTAGATGTAGGGAAGTTTATATCAGTTGATTTACCCAGGTTTAAAGGGAAATGCATCCGACTCTACCACAAACCTAATTTGACTCTAAAACACATTCAACATAAAATGGCCTCCTAGAAGCGTAGATTGCACAACCAAAAATTGTTTTCAAAGTTTGTGCTTTGAAGGTGTAGAAGGTGGATAGAAATATGGGAAATACCAAGTCAGACAATTAATCTATCCAGTCTAATATCATGTATTATATCCTTTTTTTAACCGTGTGCCCTCCATATATAGTGAAAACACAATTCCCAGAAATACAGTAAGCAGCTGTAATTCAATTACAATAGGGAAAAGCCATTTGAAAAGTCTGGTGTAGTCAGAATGCAGTGATTCTCTTATCATGAGGCAAACCATCTTTCCTGTCACCTACAACCTGAGATCCTTTTAGCCAGGATACCAAGGATTACAGCTGGGATTTTCTGCATGCAAAGATGCACCTAACTCCTGAGCTACAGACCTCCCAAATAAATGCACAGTGGTAATGAACATAGAGTCAATGGGTTAAAATAAATAGTAATATAGCAAATGGATTTTTCTCACAGTCTTAATAATAATAATAATAAAGTTGGAAGGAACCTTGGAGGTCATCTAGTCCAATCCCCTGCTCAGGCAGGAAACCCTATACCATTTGGGACAAATGGCTGTCCAGTCTCTTCTTAAAAACTTCCAGTGTTGGAGCATTCACCGCTTCTGGAGGCAGGTTGTTCCACTGGTTAATTGTTCTAACTGTCAGGAAGTTTCTCCTTAGTTCTAGGTTGCTTCTCTCCTTGATTAGTTTCTATCCATTGCTTCTTGTCCTGCCTTCAGGTGCTTTGGAGAATAGCTTGACTCCCTCTTCTTTGTGGCAGCCCCTGAGATATTGGAACATTGCTATCATATCCCCCCTCATCCTTCTCTTCATTAAACTAGACATACCAAATTCCAGCAACCATTCTTTATATGTTTTAGCTTCCAGTCCCCTGATCATCTTTGTTGCTCTTCTCTGTACTCTTTCTAGAGTCTCAACATCTTTTTTACATCATGGTGACCAAATCTGGATGCAGTATTCCAAGTGTGGCCTTACCAAGGCATTGTAAAGTGGTATTAACACTTCACGTGATCTTGATTTTATCCCTGTTAATGCAGCCTAGCACTGTGTCGGCACTGTCTTGTTAATGTGCATTCCTCCAATTGTTCAGTTGGCAGAAAATCACGGCAGATGCTACTCTGGCTTATTTACAGGCTTGTGAGAGGTCCTATTCTTAGAACTTTACTACAGGACAATTTAATGGCAGAGTCGGTAGATTTCCATGACTTCCTCTCCCACATAGCATCACCCAGTTAGTCAGAAAAACAACAACCTTCTACATAACAGAATAAGAGATTTGGAAGGGACTTTGGAGGTCTTCTAGTCCAACCCCCTGCCCAGGCAGGAAACCCTAGAACATTGCAGACAAATGGCTGTCCAATCTCTTCTTTAAAACTTCCAGTGTTGGAGCACCCACAACTTCTGGTTGTTCCACTGATTAATTGTTCTGTCAGGAATTTTCTCCTTAGTTCTAGGTTGCTTCTGTACTTCTACTCTCTCTTCTTAATATGTGGAAAGTTTGGACTTGAACAAGGATGGGTGAGTTTTACTCATATTCATATTGCCCAGTGGTGTTTAGCTTTGATAAACTGTTACTTGGGCTATTGCTGAACACAGATCTACTGGAAGTCTTCAGACTCGTATCCAAATTTAACCCAGCTGATAGGTATATGAGGTAAAGGAAAGAGATTACATTTCATCCTGGCCCATCCCATTTGTAGGTGAGATTTACTCATCTTCCAATCCCTTGATTTAGTAGTGGATATTAGCAAAACTTTGTCACTTTCACCCCAGCTCCCATTAAGTGTAGGAAGAAAATGGCACAGCCAGCAGTGAATGACTGTAATCAGCAGTACATGGATGCACTCCACAGAATATACAACATTGTGTTAGAGTAGGCAAAGTCGAACTGCTCCTCTCCCAAAGTAACAAAAACAGCAGAAAGCACAACTATACAAAACTCCTTGCTGGCAGAAGCAACAGAAAATCTGCAACCCCTCATTTTAGAACATTTTTCCCAGTTTAAAAAAAACAGTAGCAGCTTTTTTTTCCAGACAAAACAAGACAATTGGTTTTTGAAGACAATTGTTTTAAACAATTTATTTTTAAAGAGAGAAATAAAAAATAATCATACGGTACATCACCAACAGAAGAAAAAAGTTAATGAAGAAAGAAAACCTAAGCATTCTGTAGTGACTAAAATTAACTAAATATGACAAAATAGACAAAAAAAAACCAAATAATTGAAAAAAGATCCATATAATTGCTGTAAATAATATAAAATTAATCCTTAAACTTATCATTAAATCTAGTCGATACAGCAATGTGTCCCGAGTCATCTTCTCATTTTTAGGAGGCAGAGATTTCTCAAAAACAAGCTTATATCCTGGAGCCTCTTCTTAAAATCAGGGGGGTAAATTACTTTCCAAATATGTAAAATCATCCTCTTTGCCATAGATCAGATTTGGTAAACCAAAGCTTTTCGTGAAATAATAAAATCTGTTTTAGTAATATAGGTCAGAATACAATGATGTTCTTAACTATAATATATTTTCCCATAATTGTAGTAACATAGATAGTAATCTGAAGGCAAAACAAAGATATAAGTAGAAAGACCAAATCATTAATTTTCAAATTTCTTGTAATACCAACATAAAAATGTTAATCCCTTTTTAAGCATTTTAGTGTGTCCGATAAACAGGGAATAATATTTGATTATTTAATTTCATTTTTAAATCATATTTTATATTTCTTAGTACCTGGATCCATTGAGTCTCCAAAACAGATATTCTAATGCTTCATGATTCAGATTATGCAGGTAGTCCTCGACTTACGACCACAATTGAGCCCAAAATTTATGTTGCTAAGTGAGACAGTTGTTTAGTGAATTTCTTGCCACAGTTGTTAAGTGAATCACTGCAATCAATAAGTTAGTAACACAGTTGTTAAGTGAATCTGGCTTCCCCTTGATCTCAGAAAGTCACAAAAGATGATCAGGTGACCCCAGGACACTGCAACCATCATATATAAGTCAGTTGCCAAGGGTCTGATTTTTGATCATGTGACCATGGTGATGCTGTAACAGTCCTAAGTGTGAAAAACAATCATTACACTTTTTTCAGTGCCATTGTAAGTTCAAATGGTCCCTAAATGAATGGTTAAATGTTGAGGACTACCTGTACTAATACAAAACCAAAGAAGCCACTTTATGATGTATGGTGGTTTTTAGTGTGATCCAAGATATGGTTAGCAGGTTATGCAACAGAATCCAAGGTAGGTGTGGAAATTAAAATGTAAAGATTTCAAACCCACTAACTAATTCCAAAAGTCACAATCAACAGTTACCTAGGCAAAAAATGAAAGGCTCATTTATTTGCAGGCCAACAAAAAAAAAAACCTCATACAGAGCTTCTATTCCCTTCCCCTCTTCTTCACCATCACCATCATCATTGTGCTGACAAAACTGCTACAGGGAAGGCCGCATCTTTCAAAGCTGGTGCTCCACCTCCTCCATACGGGATGACACCACCTTGCCATCCACCAGTTCTTCAATGACAGTCTTCACCCGTCGGCTTACAGAAGGTTCTGCAAGGAGTGACACAAGACACTATATCAGGCATGGAGGGAGAGAGACAGCATGGAGTATCTAAGAGGGAATGGATAAATCACAAAGGATTGCTATTATATATTCAAATACGTTCCAGAGCCGTCAACTGATATTTCAGCTAAATATATGTTTTATTTATTTATATTTCACATTTTTTAACTATCTATATCCCTCAGAGAGGTAGTCTTTTTATACCTTTTATGTCTTCAACTTAAACCACTGGGATTTTTAAATGAATAATACTTATTAAGAATCACATTTCGTACAGAGTCTGCTTTATACCGCTTCAATCTTGTTTAATTTAAACATAATATATCGCATCTTTATTCTACTAGAGCAGGGCTTTTCAACCGGTGGTACGCGTACAACCTGTGGTACATTGGCACCTGGCAAGTGGTACGCGACCATCCTAAAAGTGATAGCGGGGGAAGGGAATGAGCTGACCCGGCGGCAGCACCGCACAAGCCTCAGCGAAAGACAACTGGAGCTGCAGGGCTGTCAGGGCTCAGCAGAAGCGCCAGGATCAGCTCCGAGGTCCAGCTGATCGGCGCTTCTTCTGGGCTCAGTGGAAGCGCCCGGATTGGCGCAGTGTTTGGGGGGGGTGAAGCTGTCCCCTTTCCCCCCCACAAGCCACCAGCCGAGCAAGACACCCGCCTGCCTGCGCTCTTTCCCGTCCGAGGTTTTCGTTGTCATGTGCATTTCTGTTGAGAATTTTTCACGGGAGTGGGCTGTTTGGTTTTTATTCCCCCCCCCATCTGCTGGGTGGTTGCAGCAGGTTTTGGTCACTTCTGTCGTGCTGGGTGGTTACCCACAAAGCACATTTTTTGGGGGGGGATCCCCACTCCGGTTGCTAAACTTGCTTAAACCCTCTTCCTCCTCCTTCTCCCCCTCCTCCCTTTGTCTGCAACGGTGGGGCAGGAAGACCCCTGCCGGGCCGGGGATGATGGGGATCTGCCCTCTGCGGAGTAGGGGCAGGGTTACTATGCTCCCTGTCAATCAGCTTTGATTTCTTTTCTTTGCCCCCCCCTGCCTCCCCTGCTTGTAGCTGCCTCTGAGCCCCTCGTTTTTGGGAGTTAGCATTGCCGGCATCTTTCTCCTGAGCCCCTCATATGGGTAACTGTTGCCATCCAAGAGCTGTTTTAAAGTTAGGGAATCTTTGGGGGATAGCCAACTAGCATTCCAACATGCCCCCCATGCCCCCACTTCAAGTGCAGAAGCCGCACCCCCCCCCCTCCAAAGCCCCTGCAATCACCTATCAGCTTCTTTGAGTCAACCAGGAGAGAAGGGGATAGAACAGTGCAAAGATTAATGCCAGAGAAACAGGCACAAGTTTCCCATTAAAAGTGTGGTAATTGGGTGCACAGATAGTCCTCAACCTACAACCACAATTGAGCCCAAAATTTATGTTGCTAAGTGAGAAATTTGTTAAATGAGTTTTGTCCCATTTTATGACTTTTCTTGCCACATTTGTTAAGTGAATCACTGCAGTTGTTAAATTAGCAACACGGTTGTTAAGTCCCCCATGGACTTCACTTGTCAGAAGGTCGCACAAGGGGATCACGTGACCCTGGGACACTGTGACCGTCATAAATATGAATCAGTTGCCAAGCATCTGAATGTAAATCCCAAGACCCTGGGGATGCTGCAACAGTCATAAGTGTGAAAAATGGTTATAAGACACTTTTTTCAGTGCCGTTGTAACTTCGAACAGTCACTAAGCGAACTGTTGTAAGTCAAGGACTACCTGTACTTTATCACTTTTTTCCTTTTTTTTTTTGGTCATCAAGGTTTTGACACCTTGCTAGGCGACTGGTGGTACTCGGATATTGCCATATCCTACAAGTGGTACAATGGGTGAAAAGGTTGAAAAGCCCTGCACGAGAGAGCCTTAACCTTTCCTGGAACCAAATCAATCCAGATATTCACCATCCACAGCCACCATAATCATCCTATTGAATTTCCCCATTGGTAACTCAGTATTCTTAACCCAGTTGAAAAGATATACCAGCCTCTTTCCCAAAGAATCTGTGCATGTGTGTACCTGCTGCTGAACCCCAACTTTTCCATACAGCTGTCAATCCAAAGACAATATGATAATGATAGAAACGTTTTATCATTAGATAGTCTCCGGAGACTATATTCCACAGTTAAAAGTATCCCATTATAATGTCTCTGAAGACTGACACAGCCTTTATTTACGTCCCCTATTGATTTTCCCCCCAGTGGTTTGAAGAATGTGTTTGATTATTCCACATATACCATACATACTAATTTTTACCATTCATTTAGTATATTCCAATTTAGCTTCCTTTCAGAGGTGGTGCCTGCCCTGCACACCATTGAGGATGGAATAATGATCCATACAACCTATGTTCACATTGCAGTTCATCAAACAAATATCGTATTTATCAAACAATTTTCTATAATAGCAATAGCAATAGCACTTAGATTTATATACCGCTTCAGAGTGCGGTTTACAATCCTCTCTAAACAGTTTACAGAATCAACATATTGCCCACAACAATCTGGGTCCTCATTTTACCGACCTCACAAGGATGGAAGGCTGAGACAACCTTGAGCCGGTGAGAATCGAACTGCTGGCAGTCAGCAGAATTAGCCTGCAATATTGCATTCTAACCACTGCGCCACCACAGCTAATAATCAGCATCACTAGCAAATAATCATGGGAAATGGAATTTTGTGTCAATGCTGAGATCTTTAGAGGATTCTTTCTTTAGGAGACATGATAATTAAGTTAAACTGAAACTAATTTAAATTTAGAATGTAAGTATACTCACTAATCTGCAGGATCTGCTAAAGATGAGTTGAGCATAATAACGTCCAGTAAAAATCATCGTAATTTTTACAGTGCGTGATGTAAAAACAATGCTAAATAAAAGTTGAAGTCCAACATATCTGGAGGACAGCGAGTTAAGAAATGCTGGAATAAAATCTGAGAAATGCAGATGTGCAAACTGAAAGTATAACTTGCACCATTGATCATGCTAACTGGGTTTGATGGCAACTTAAGTACAACTTTAGAAGACTATAGGTTTCCTGCCTCTGGTTAAGGGAAGATGAACTGGGATATCCAAACCATTGCCAGACTCGTTCAACTCTAGAAAAGATTCAGAGAATAAATGAACTTTTCTTGTTAACAGTTTTCTTGTTATAGGCCTGCATAAGAGTCTCTGTCTAAAATTGCTGCAAAATTATGAACTGATTTTCATTTTGCAGATTCCCTAAAAAAGCAGCCTGAATATCAAATTATTTAGCATACCTGCAGTAGTCAGTGGTTCAGATTCAGACCTAAAAAAAAAAAAGAACACCAGGTCTGTGAGCAAGATTCATGATTTTCCAAATTGCCTAATAGAGAGTTCATGTGTAATATTCAGTTCCTAGTTGAATCCCGATCCATTTCACAAAAAAATAGTTCATGCTGGCTTAGTATTTTGGGAGTTTCAATACAAATGAAAGGTTCCAAATTGGAAAAAGTTGCTTTACATTCACATTACAATCAATTAGTCTTTTCACAGGATGCCTCTAGTAAACCGTTGTTGTTTTTTTTGCTTTATGCCTTAGTGCAGAGGTCCCCAACCTATGGGCCACGGCCCGGGATCAGGTTGCGGGCTCTTGGCCAGCGAGCCATGGAAATGGCTGGCCGGTGCGCGCACACATGGGTGTGCATTCCCCCCCACTCACACTAGTGCCCGCGGCCTCGTTTGAGCATGCATGCGGGCGCGAATGGGGACGCTAGCACAGGGTGGGTATCCGCAGCCCATTTGTGCATGCACAAATGGGAGTGCTAGCCTGGGTGGGTTGCGTGGCCTGTTTGCGTATGCGCAAGCGGGGCTGCTAGCCACCGCGGGGGGTGCCAGCACATGCCGCGTGCGTGAATGGGGCCACTACTACCACGTCAGTGTGCATGGCCGTGTGCGTGTGTGTGCAGGCATACACCAATTTTGAAGCTGCTCTCCTTCCCTCCAGTCCGTGAGCCTGGAAAGGTTGGAGACCTCTGCGTTAGTGTATGTAGAAAACACTAATTTCTTTCATTGCAAGATTTTTTTTGCTAATGAGCTCAATGTGCTTACAGAGCAATTGTCACTTATTTTCATGGTCTGTTATTATATAAGATACTAATGATTTGCACAGTATTTTCTTTATTAGCAAAAATGTACACTTGAATGTAAAACAAGATCAGGAATGTATGTATATAAATCAAGGAACAGTTCTATAGTCCTACATCAGATTCCAAAGACATACCATGCAGCATCTCATAAGAGTGTTAGACACGTCTCTGCGTTGCACAGGAAAAGCACATCTTCCTTCCCCTGTCCTTACCACTTTCTACAGAGGGACGATCGAGAGCATCCTGTCATACAGCATTACAATCTGGTTTGGAAGCATCACTGCTTCAGACAGGAAGGCAGTGCAGAGAGTGGTGAGGATGGCAGAAAAGAGTATTGGCAGTTCCCTCCCTTCTGTCCAGGACATGGCACATAGGTGTTGCTTGAGCAGGGTCCGCAAGATTGTCTGGGACACTACACATCCTCTTCACAATCTGTTTTCCTTGTTACCTTCTGGGAAGAGGCTTCGGGGTATCCGAGGCAGAACATCCAGATTTAGTCACAGTTTTGTTCCATACAGTATTAACTTTGTAAACTCTAAAGCTTCTTCTTTCCGCTGTGTATTCAAGATGGATAGTGATTAATACTATATGTTATTTATATGTAAGGGTGAAGGCTTATACATGCCGTATTTCCCCGAAAGTAAGGCCTAACCCAAAAATAAGCCCTAGCTTGATTTTTGGGGGTGGGCCTAAAAATCAAGCTAGGGTTGTGGTGGGGGGTAGAGCTGCCCCACACGCCCTGAACCCACTTACCTTGCAGCCAGGCCTCTCCTCGCCAGCCCACTTCTTCTGCGGCATCCCCAGACCTGCATTTCGCAGTCAGAGCTCTTTCTAGAAAGCCACTGCAGTCCAAGAACCGAGCTATGGATTCAATCCATAGCTCGGTTCTCGGCTGCATTGGCCTTCCAGAAAGGCCTTTGACTACGAAATGCAGGCGGAGCTCCATTTTCAGCTGCAGACTGAAGCTGCTCCTTCAGCCACAGAAGAAGTGGGCTGGCTGGACCGGAGGTGAGTGAAAAAGACACACATATACCCCAAAAATAAGACCTGGCGCCTCTTTTGGAGGCAAAAATAAAATTAAACCAGGTCTTATTTTCAGGGAAACACGGTATGTTATATATAGCATGTTTAAATGTGTGTTATGTACTGTATATGTACACTTTTGAGAGCAAGCAGCAAAATTTCATTTTTAATGTGTGCCAATGTGCCCACAGTAAAAAATGACAATAAAGGTTATCTATTCTATTCTCTATGTTTAAGCGGACATATGAGAGAGCAGGCTGCCCAGAAAATGGATGGCACCTGTGCTGCTTTCGTCTCTTCTCTTTAAGCCCTCTCACCAACAGCAGCAAATTGTCTATGAAAGCTTTGCTGTGAAACAGCTGAAGATATATGTGGGGGGGGGGGGAGAAGGAGATGTCTTTGTGTGTGGAAGTAAAGCAACTTAAAGCAGTTGGAAAGGAATGTTCTCTAGCAGCATGCACAAAGAGGAATAGCAGGAATAGCAATAGCAGGAGGAAGAGTAGCAGTGGGAAGGAGTGGAGATAGTGAGTAGTGAGTAATAGTATGTGAGAGCTTGTATGTATTGTCTAGGGACGTGTGTTGTTGCCTATTCTGTTGGAGTCTTGAGCCAACCAAATTGGGTATAAATTAAAAAAAATCATCACAGGGGTGATAAAAGTGGGATATCCAAAACAAGATGAGATATCCAACATAAGATGGTATCCAGACGGGTGGAATTGGCTCAAACTCAAGGAGTTCATTAAGTACTCTGTATCAAAAGAAAAAAAACCTTAGCTACAAAAGGAAGGAAGTTTGGCCCTTGCAGACCTCAGACTTTGCAGATAATAATTAACATCCTGACTTCAGAAACCAGACTTGTCACTACACCAAACAGGGATGGAAAAAGTAGACCAGCAAGACACTGTCTCCCTTAGACACAGAAGCTACTGCTTTGGTAGAGACAGGTATCTACTTCATGCCTTCAATTAAGCAAAGAAGATAGACCAGCCAGAAAAGGGGCTAGGCTCAGATATTTGAAGCAAAAAAAGAGAGGAAAAGTTTCTGTTAATTAAAAAAAGAGAAAGAAGAGCAGCTTTGGAGGGAGAAAGAGAAAAGGTAGGCAAAAATGGGAAGAGTGAGAGGCAAGAAAAAAGTTTAGGGATCTAATAAAGGAATCCAATCACTAGAAGGGGCATATTCACATCTAGGGTTTTCAGAACATGTTGAGAGGGAAGGTGGTCCGAAAGATATAAAAATCCCTAACTTAACAGAGGAAGAAGATATAGAAGCCTGTTTTACTTTAACCAAGACTTTAACCAAGTGGATTTGAAAGCTACCCTGCCACATTTCCATCAATATGTGGACTTTGCAACCAGAGGGGACAATACACTGGATCTTGCTTATTCCAACATCAAGAAGGCTTTCAAAGCTATCCCCCGCCCTCACCTGGGCTCCTCTGACCATCTCTCAGTGCTGCTTATTCCAGCATATAAACCTTTATTAGTCAGAGTGAAACCTACAGTAAAGCAGGTGAGGATTTGGACAGAGGGAGCTATAGAAGCATTACAAGACTGCTTTGAATGTACAGATTGGGGCATGTTTAAGGAAGCAGCTACTGATAACCAACATACAAATGTTGAGGAGTATGCCACCACGGTGTCTGCATATATCCAAAAGTGCATAGAAGATGTCTGTGTCCTGAAAAGCTTTGTTGTGAGGGCGAATGAAAAACCGTGGCTGACTTATGAGGTCCGCAAGATGCTGAAAGCACGGAATGTGGCTTTTAAATCTGGGGACATGCTGGCACTTAGAACAGCCAGAGCAAATCTGAAAAGTGCCGTAAAAGGTGCAAAGCAAGCCCATTGCCAGAAAATTCAGAACTTTTTCAGGACCAAACAAACACCAGGCAAATGTGGCAAGGGATCCAGGCCATTACGGATTACAAGGTGGCTCCATCGAGATGTAAGGATGACACAGACTTCCTAAACAAACTGAATGCATTCTTTGGTAGATTTGAGGCATCAAATAGTACTCCTGCTAGGAAAGCTGTGCCCCATCCTGATGAGCAAGTGCCTAGCTTTGATGTCACCTCTGTCCGGAAAACACTGCAGACAGTTAATATTCGGAAAGCAGCAGGCCCAGATAACATCCCTGGATGTGTCCTCAGGGAATGCGCAGAGGAGCTGGCTTGTGTTCTCACTGATATTTTCAACCTCTCATTGCAGCAGGCAGTGGTCCCATCATATTTTAAGATGGCCATCATCTTGCCAGTGCCAAAAAAGTCCACAATTACAGGCCTCAATGATTACCGTCCGGTTGCACTGACATCCACCATCATGAAATGCTTTGAGAAGCTGATAAAAGACACTATTGTATCTAGCCTCCCGCCAGCATTTGACCCGCTTCAGTTTGCCTACCAACCAAATCGCTCTACGGAGGATGCTATTTCTTCCGTTCTCCATCTGAGCCTGAAGCACTTGGAGGAAAGAAATACTCATGTGCGTTTGCTGTTTGTCAACTTCAGTTCGGCGTTTAACACAATCATTCCCCAGCATCTAGTAGACAAACTGGGCCTTTTAGGCTTAAACACTCCTTTGTGCAACTGGATTCTGGATTTTCTTACCAACAGGCCCCAATATGTGCGAGTTGGAACAAATACCTCAAATACCATTTTCTTGAGCACAGGTTCTCCTCAGGGCTGCGTCTTAAGTCCGCTGCTGTTTACCCTGTTGACCCATGACTGCTGTGCTAGGTTTGCCACCAACCATATTGTGAAGTTCGCAGATGATACAACAGTAGTGGGCCTTATTCAGGATGACAAGGTGGAAGCTTACTGCAAGGAGGTTGAGGGGTTGGTGAACTGGTGTAAGGAAAACAGCCTAGTTTTAAATACAAGAAAAACCAAAGAGATCATTGTTGATTTCAGAAAAGGCAGGCACAGCCACACTTCTCTGTGCATTAATGGTTCACCTGTGGAGATGGTTACCAGCATCAAATTCCTGGGTGTGCAGCTAACGAGTAGGCTGACTTGGTCGCTAAACAGTGAGAAACTGGTAAAGCGGGCACAGCAGCGCCTGCATTTTCTGCGCCGCATGAGAAAAGCACATCTTCCTTCCCCTGTCCTGACCACTTTCTACAGGGGGACAATCGAGAGCATCCTGTCATACACCATCACAGTCTGGTTTGGAGGCATCACTGCTTCAGACAGGAAGGCGGTGCAGAGAGTGGTGAGGATGGCCGAAAAGATCATTGGCAGTTCCCTCCCTACCATCCAGGACATAGCACAGAAGCGTTGCTTGAGCAGGGCCCGCAAGATTTTCTGGGACACTACACATCCTCTTCACAACCTGTTTTCCCTGTTACCTTCTGGGAGGAGGCTTTGTGGTATCCGTAGCAGAACATCCAGATTCAGCCATAGTTTCATTCCATACAGCATTAACCTTGCGAACTCTCAAACTTCCTCCTTGTGTTATATATTCAAGATGGACAGTATTTAATATTTATTTGCTATGTATATGTAGGGATGTGGGTCTATATATATGTTGTACATAGTATGTTTAGGTGTGTGTCATGTATATGTTTCACTTTGAGAGCGGGCAACTAAATTTCATTTTTTATGTGTGCCATTGTGCCCACAATATAAAAATGACAATAAAGGTTATTTATCTCTTTACTATATTCTACTATATTTGAAAGATTGCTAGCTCTTGCAAATGGGAATGAAACTGGGAGTGACCTGAGAGTGAACAGGTGGCCAGATGTATAACAGGAAATGCTCTAAAGGCCTATAATGGTCTTCCAGTTAGGAAAGTAATATAATCATCATATTAAAGAGGTAATTCTTATACAGGTACAATATAACTCCTTATAGGCAGAGATTTAGGAGCTACGCATATGACAAACCTGAAGGGTTTGTGAATTGTGAACAAGATTGGAAGAAAATGTTTGAGGCCACATAAAAAGAGCAAAGAAAAAAATGGTAAAAGAAGTAATTTTAGAACAGTTTCTACGTGTACAAAATCCATATTATCTCACATTTTATTTTATTTTATTTTATTTTATTATTTTATTTATTTTATTTTATTTTATTTTATTTTATATTATATTATATTATATTTAATTAATTAAGTTGGTTGGTTGGTTGGTTGGTTGGTTTGGTTGGTTTGGTTGGTTGGTTGGTTGGTTAGTTGGTTGGTTGGTTGGTTGGTTGGTCTCCTGCCTTTTTCGAAGAAGCTTGCATTGTACATAAAATTTCCTCTCCCAGCTTTTCCCACAAAAATAATTATCCCAGTGGCAGCTGGACTGAACAATAGGATGGTTCAAAACTACCCACTGGGTTTCCATGGCTGAGAGGTGATCTTGAAGCTGGGTTTTTCCAATCCTAGTTCAGCAAAATAACATTGTCTGGCATTCTAATCTTACGGTGGCCAACCAGATTTCATGGTGAGGCTCAGAAAAACATGACTACCATAGTTTCCAATTTAATTTCTCCACCCACTGATATGCTGAGGACTATACTTGAGATAGTGTGTAATTATCAGGACTAGTAGCCATCGATGTCTTGTTTTCCAGGAATTTATATAATTCCCCTTTGAAGTAATTCATAACTATTATCAAGCTCCGTTGCCTTCCCATTGCTTGGTCTTTTTAAAAAATCTAAAAAATCTCTCAAACGTATAGCTCTTCTTCATAGGGGCTTGATCCAGCCTATAATTATTTTAGAAGCCTTATTTACATATTTGTCATTTAATTATGTATTTATTAAAACATTTGATAAGTAGTCATCTACCTAGATTCTAAGGATGCTTTAGAAAATAGAAAAATAATGCAACAATTATATATACTATTTAAAAACTTGCATAAAAATATGTTCCATCATTTCCAGCTTACAGTTTCTTTCCAAGTTGCATTTCATATGGGTTCATATAGAAAATTTATATAACACATACAGTAAGGACCTTAATACCATGTGGCGACTACTGGTTGGAGATGAGCAAAGATATTTTTCTGTTCCATACCACAGTTGGCCAACTAGCCTCCCTCCAGGAAACTCTATTTCATCCCTCTCACTCACAGGTTTCCTTTCTCATTCTTCAACTGTCACCCAGCAATCCATGGCTGTCAGTGAATGGAGGAAGAAATCTCTCTTAGAGATCATTTGTTTAAAAATCAATTCTTCGGATTCATTCAATCCTTTCCAACTCTCCTGATATTTCCCAATTGAGTGCAAGTGTTGCTGTTTAAGTTACATAAATATCAGCACTCCCCTATAAATTGTAGGAATAGAAATAAATGGATCAACAAGCTGGACAGATGGCACTCATCTTCCCCACTCCTTACCCTTCAAGAAGACACTGGTAGGTTGCTATCTCCTGCTCCAGTCTGTTTTTAATATCCATCAGTCGCTTGTAATCCTCAGCTTGGTTCTGGGCATCCGACTTCAGTTGCAGCAGCTCTGCCTCCCGGGCAGCCACAAGATTCCGTAACTCTGATAACTCCAACCCGTAATGGGATTCCACCTCAGCCAGGGTCCCCTCAAGGGCTTCTTTCTAGGAACAAAGAAAGATTTTTGTTTTTCTGAAGACGCTAAATCTAAAGATGCTTTGCGGGGCCCAGGAAAAGCAGAGGGTAGATGGAGGGAATAGAAACTTGAGTCCAGCTTACAAACATGACTTGCTTTCAAGAAGATATTATAAAAGTCTACACAAATGTTTAGTTGAGAATACCGGCTAATGATATCCGGAGTAAGCAGTCTTAGGCTGTTTTTAATAAAATAATTTGGAAGCTTGCCTATTACAAGGAAAGTGTCTTGTACATAATTTTTATTTAAAGGAACCTTTCAAGGCATTCTTAAAATATAAAAACAGGAAGCCTGCCAGTCTCATTCTCGGAGACATGACAGACAGCATCTTAGGAGAGATGGGGTGAAAATCAGCCTCCTGAATAGTAACTTTGTGAAAATGTTCATAACCTGCTCTAAAACTTCCAAATATGTCCATTGGTCCCTAGTATTAAGACATTCCTTCTTTGGTCATGAGAGAACTAAGTTCATACTAGACTTTAGTCAGTAACACTACTTCTGCATTTGAACTTACAGCATCCAATCCACAAATTTGAAAACGATTGGAACTGACCATGCTCCAAAGAGACTGCAGCTCAATCTCCAAAGCCTGGGCCAGCCGTTTCAACTCCACCATCTTCATCTGAGCACTCTGTAGAGCTTCAGTGCTGACAGAAACCTCCTGATTGAGTGCATCACACTATGAAAGAGAGGAGAAGTTATACATTAGGTATTCTAACCATATTATCCCCCATACAGAGAATAGGAATCTTTTGGACATTGGGATTATCATTTGCGTATGAACAGGTGTGGCTATGCTGCACATTGCTCAATTGTTCAGCTGTTTCACTCTGTCTAACAATTAAAAAAGCTTTTGACCAGGATTCATATAGATTATATTTGATCGGAAATCTCTGTTGTCTTCTAACAAAGCAGAATCAAATATCAAGGGCAGACCTTGGCCAGTGACATTTATTCATTCATTCAGTTATCTTGAATTATAAGCTACCTTTCTGTTCAAACCCAACCACATCTGAAAAAGATGTGCATATGCATGTGTCTATGATTAAAATGAATCAGATCAAAATTCTCTACTAAGATCATTCAACTTTTGATGCAATCCATCCAACATTTTTATGGTTTAATAATCCAGCCTAATGCAGATGAATGCTATGCTTGTTTATAATATCATTGGCTTGGCTTCAGTTGGCTATGAGGCATTTACAAGTGCATTGATTGCAAGACACTTAATCCTGCTGCAATTTATTGCCAATTTGCCCCTTAGCTGGATTTTGAGATTTCATAAGTCTTATTACCATCCAAAAATAATTGATGCCTAATCTTAACAGTTACAAAAACTAGAAACATGGATTTTTTGTTGTTTGAATGGAAATGTTTTTGAATATTCTAGATTTGCAAAGTAGGACTGGAGAAGTTGCAGAAACTGCTCTTCCTGGAAGCTGCATGTAAAATATTTGTCTTCTTAAAAGAGAAGAAATATCTAGTTTGGGTCTCAAGGTTGTTTCCCTCGTCAACCTTGGTTGCTACCTCTGTCCTCCTCCTTCTTCTTCCTCCTTCTTCTTCCTCCTCCTCCCCCTCCCCCTCCTTCTTTTTCTTCTTCTTCTTATCATCATCAGCCTCAGCCTGTATGCTTCCTTTAAAAAGAAATAGCTATTTGAAGGAAGGAAAGAGTGCCTAGAAGTATTACACCCAAGGGTCTATGTGGTCTCCATGATGTCTGGGCACACTACTGTTGAAGCAAGACATCATAGCTTCTCCTTCCATTCCATATACCTAAACACAGACAGTGTTTGGGCAATGAGACCACGTCTTAGTTATACCTGAAGGCAACCGGCTGAATAGAGTGTGAGGTGGAATGTATTCTGGAGTCCCAGGAGGGACAGGCTCTTTCCCAGAAAGCAAAGACAGCAGAACTTGGAATATCTGGCAGGCAAGAAGAGGGCAATCGTGGGCTCTCCCTAGCTATTCACAGAATATAGACGACACCAAGCTGGCAGGAATAGCCAACACTCCAGAAGACAGGCTTAAGATATAGGAGGATCTGGACAGACTTGAACACTGGGCACTATCTAACAAAATGAAATTCAATGGTGAAAAAAGTAAGGTTCTACATTTAGGCAAGAAAAACCAAATGTACAGGTATAGTATAGGGGGTACCTTGCTCAATAGCAGTAACTGTGAGAGGGATCTCGGAGCCCTAGTGGACAACACTTTAAAATGAGCCAGCAGTGTATGAGCCGAGGCAGTGTGCTGCAGCTGCCATTAAAATGGGGAGGGGGGGGGGGGGGCGGCCGAGCACAAGTGGTCTAAGGGGGGGTGGCTGCGATTAACAGGGGATAAATCAAGATCACGTGCAGTATTAAATACTTTACAATCTTGGTAGGCCACTACTTGATACTGCATCCATTTTTTTTTGTTTTGAGTCACCACGATCTAAAAAAGTACGTTGGAGAGTGGTGCCCCTAGAATAGAGTAGGCTAGAGAGAGAGCTAACAAACAGGATGATTGGGGCTGAGGCTGAAAGCATATAAGGACCGTCTGCTGGAATTGTATGTCTATTTTAATCGATAGCGTAAGGACTGGAGGGGTACATGATAGACAGTGTTGCCAAATCTTTCAGGGCTGCCGACAGAGAAGGAGGTATCAAGCTATTTTCAAGGCTTACCTTAAGGCAGGTCAAAAGCAATGGATAAACTAATCAAGGAGAGAAAGCACCTAGAACTAGGATGAACTTGCTGGACAGTTAGAACATTACCAGTGGAACAACGCTGGGCGTCCAAAGCGGTGACGGCGTGCCAACATCTGAAGTTTTAAGAGAGACTGTACAGCATTGTGGTTTTGAGGAGGGTAGTGTGTGGAGAGGGGGGGGGGTGGAGGGGGGGGGGAGTTGGGTTTTGGGGTTCTGAAATGGTATAGGTTTCCTGCCTGATCCATGGGGTTGGACTAGATGACCGCTCCTAAGGTCTCCTTCCAACTTTTTATATTATTATTATTATTATTATTATTATTATTATTATTATTATTATTATTATTATTATTATTATTATTATTATTATTATTATTATTATTATTATTATTATTATTATTATTATTATTATAGTTATGCAGATAATTGCTTTAGTTTGACAAGATTCTATTTGTAAGTGAACAACAATAAAAAAACCTATTCAGAAGTCATTCCACATGTTATACTTGGTTTTTTTGGACCTGACAGATATCAGCTGGACCATTACATAGTACACAGCAGTATCATCTAAAATCTCATTCCTACCTCCTCACATCTTGCATCAGAGGAAATTGTGCATGCATTTTAAGCATAAATTATATATGCTTAAGAGGAAAAACAGAAACTTGTATTTTCCCTTACTTCTATCAACCATACGCTCTCTTTCTGAGGACACTTTTCATGTGGTAGTGTAAAAGTAACAACATAAAGAGGAGGAAATGAAAGTATTTAGAGTGAAGGCCTAACAAATGCTATAAATAAAAAGTCTTTACTATATCAGAGAAGGGAAATACTTGAGAATGAAAGACATGTTACTATGATATGAGAATTTCTTCTATTTTTATATCATGCTCTTTCTAGCTCCTACAGACATATATAAGCTCACTTAATGTTTGCATCCTCCCTCTCCTGGAAGGGGAGAGACATTTCAGTATTTTGCTTTGCCAAACTTTTCCTCACCTGGGATTGATGCAAAGCTTCAGCTTCCTGGCGGTTCTTTTCCATGACACCCTCATACTGGTCACGGACCTCACCCAGGACTTTTTGTAAATCAGTGCCAGGCATGGAGTCAACCTCCACATTGACAGTGCCCCCTAGATGCCCCTGTAGAGAAGCCACCTCCTATGGCGTGGAAAAAATTTCAGAATTGATTAGTTCACATGTATAGGAAACCAGTCAAATATCATCAAGGAAAGAGCTGGATGGCAATATACAGCAACCAGCAATGCCACAACAAAATATTAATTACATGAAATTAAATAAAATTGTCATAGGTGGGCCCTGCAAAAAAAAAAGTTGCATTGGAGTCCTGGAGTCACTTCCTGCTTCATCACTGAAGGGTTTCAAAGACTGGATACTGTGAAGGGATGTGCATTCTCTTCCTCCTGGGAATCCAGATCACATTCCATCAGATAGTCATTTGTCTGGGATGGCCTAAGGCTTCCTGCCCTGGACAGAGGGTTGGATTAGAAAACCTCCAAGATCCCTCCAACCCTAGGATTCTGTAATTCTGTGGTTCTACAAAACAATATTCAGCAGCATTCCAGTCAGCAACATGCCTTGTTTTATGCTTAATTATATTTAAAATGGGAAGCAAGAAAGTGAAAGTAAAGCAAGCAAAACAAAATAGAAAGAAAAATCAGGATTATACAGAGGTTCTAGAGCATTTTGAATTTGATTCCAAGATGCTTCAGGAACTGAGGATGGGGGAAACACAAACAGCAGTCTGAAAGGACTGCATCTTTTCCCTGGATCATGAAGTTGACTCCAGCTGCCACATGCAACTGAAATATAAACTATGCAATTCTGCTATGGGCTTCTTCACATTGCATGCTTAAGCTGCAAAACGTCTATACCATCTGGAAATGAAATTGGCTGTCAAACCTGCCCCAAATTAAACATTTATAAAAGAAAGGCCCTTGACTTCATTTGGTTGAAGTGATAGGTTCTGCCCCCCTTAACAGGGACATCAGTCCTGCAGGAAAAAGGGAAAGAAAACATAGAATGATTAGTTAGTTTTCAGTTGGGTTTATTTGGATATTTTGTTGTGAAACCTGTGAAGTTTTGGGGCTTGGACATGCTGAGCATTTACCCATTCTTTCTCCGAAAGAGGAAAATCCTTCCATGCAACCAAGTATTGGATTTTTCCTTTGTGTTTACGAGACTCTAAAATCTCCTTAACTTCAAAGTGTTGCTCACCTTCAATCAAAATGGGAGTAGATGGCAGTTTTGTTGCAGGCTGTAGGGGAGAAATGATTGCTGGTTTCCATAGGCTACAGTGAAAATGGGGCCAAGTACTGTGTAGTTGGGCAATCCATTCAGCCAATGATGTGGTTTGCGGTTTGGTTTGGAGTATTCGAGCATAGCTACAATGTCCTGCCCAGATATGATTTTAAAGGGGGTGAAACTGGTGCCGCTATGCACTAGGTTATTGCAGGCTACCTCCACAAAAGGGTGGAGATCAGCTCAATTGTCCTGTTGGTAGTTAATAGCATCTCAGGTACTGCTCCAAGGTGCCATTCATATGTTCACACATACCCCCATTCATCTGAGGATGATGGGAGGAGCTAAGCCCTTGGGCTATGCCAAGTAATTTTAGGAATTCTTGCCAAAATTGCGAAGTAAATTGAAATTTTGCAATCTGAAATGATGCATTCTGGGGCTCCATAAGTCTATACAAGTGTTGCGCGAACAGCTTGGCCAAAGTGCATGCTGAGGGAATTTTAGAGCACGGCGCAAAATGTACTTGTTTAGAGAAAAGGTCCATTATCACCCAAATTACTGTATTTCCAGCAGTTCCACTATAAAATCCATAGAAATTTCCTTCCAGGGCACTTGGGGCTTTGCCACTGCTTGGAAGAGACCTGGGGTCTTCCCCAGATGCCTTTTAGCTGATGCACAGATAGGGCAGCTAGTCATGTAGGTTTCAATGTGTTTTTTCAGTGATGGGTCACCAGAATTGACATCTCACAAGGTGTAGGGTGTTGTGGTCCGAAGGAGGATACAATCCTTGAAAATGGAGACATTATTCTCTGTTTTAGTTTCTTTATCTTGCATTCCTTGCCAGGAGTTTTGATACAACCCTTCGGTACATTACAAAGCGGATGCCAGAATCTGGATTTCTCTGGCTGCCGTCTGCCTTATCTTGCTAACTCCTCCCTTACTTTATGGTCATGATTTACGTCTTCCAATTAGGCTGGAGGCCAAAGATTCACTTCCCTTCCCAATCTCCCGCTTTCTTCACAATTCTCCTCCCTCTGTCTTGTCATCTGATTTAACTCCAAAAATACCAAACAGTTCTGCATATCTTGTCAATGCAATAATATCCCATATTAACAGCGTTGACATCCAGCCCCCCTTACAAAAAGGACAGATCCTGTAATGTAAACAAAACCATATATTAATGACTAGTCTTCGGTTTGTTGGGGTATTTCGTATGAAACCTTTTGATGAGCCTGTCAGCTTTCACCTCACTGGATTTCACCCAAATGGCTTCAGACATCGGGTATCCCTTCCATTGTACTAGGTACTGCAATTTCCCTTTAAAAATTCTAGAATCAAGAATATGTTTCACTTCATAATGGGTCTGTCCCACAACTACGAGGGGCCCAGGTGATTTCTTCAGGGGAGGTCTTAAAGTGGAGCCCCGATAAGGCTTTAACAAGCTACTGTGGAAGACAGGGTGAATTTTACCCAAAAGTCTAGGGAGTTTCAGTTTTACAGTGACTGGATTGATGACCTTTATGATAGGAAAAGATCCTAAGAATTTCGGTCCTAATTTCTTGCTGGGTAATTTGAGGCATAAATATTTGGTTGACAAATAAACCTTTTCCCCAACTTGGAACGTTCTTTGGGGAGCCCTCTTTTTGTCAGCTTGTTTTTTATAGGTTGCAAAAGTCTTTTTTAAAGCAGTTTTTGTGTTTCTCCAAACTTCCTCCCATCCCCTCACCCGTTGGTCAAGTGTCTGGGAAGCGGTTGGCACTTGGGGATATTCAGGAATTGGACTGAACTCTTTGCCTGTGGCTACTCTGAAAGGTGTGTAGCTGGTGCTGCTGTGCACAGAATTGTTATACGCCACTTCTGCGAAGGGGAGGAGGTCAGTCCAGTTCGTCTCTTGATAAGACACGTAGCATCTGAGATATTGCTCCACCATTTTGTTAGCGGCTTCTGCAGCTCCGTTGGTGGCCGGATGAAAAGCAGATGACAAGCCTTGAGATGATCCAATTAATTTAAGAAAACTCCTCCAAAACTTTGCTGTGAACTGCACCCCCGTCTGAGATTATTCGCTTAGGAGCGCCGTGCAGTCGGTAGATATGTTTCAGGAACAATTTAGTCAGTCGTTGAGCGGATGGGAGTCCTTTGCAGGCGATGAAATGAGCCTGCTTCGAAAACAGGTCTATTACAGTCCAGATGACAGTATTTCCTCTACTCTCAGGTAGGTCTACGATAAAGTCCATAGCTATTTCTTCCCAGGGTTGGGAAGGTTCTGCCACCGGCTGCACTAATCCAGGGGTTTTCCCCGGTATTCTTTTCATTGTAGCACATACGGTACAACTCTTCACATAGTTTTCCACATCTCGTTTCAGTCCCGGCCACCAAAATTGCCGGCGGGTGAGATGTAGTGTTTTTAGATATCCAAAGTGTCCAGCCTGCTTTACATCATGGCTGTGTTTGAGAGCATTGAGACGGAGGGATTCTGGCATGATGTTGTGGTCCGAAGGAGGATACAATCCTTGAAAACGGAGACATTATTCTCTGTTTTAGTTTCTTTATCTTGCATTCCTTGCCAGGAGTTTTGATACAACCCTTCGGTACATTACAAAGCGGATGCCAGAATCTGGATTTCTCTGGCTGCCGTCTGTCTTATCTTGCTAACTCCTCCCTTACTTCATTGTCATGATTTACGTCTTCCAATTAGGCTGGAGGCCAAAGATTCACTTCCCTTCCCAATCTCCCGCTTTCTTCACAATTCTCCTCCCTCTGTCTTGTCATCTGATTTAACTCCAAAAATACCAAACAGTTCTGCATATCTTGTCAATGCAATAATATCCCATATTAACAGCGTTGACATCGGGGTTTTTACAAAGCCAAAAGTGTCCCGCCATTTTTGAGTCGTGGCTTTTCTGCAGGACCACAATCTGTTGGTTTTCTGGGATGTACAGTTTGGCCCC
>JALGBA010001241.1:310000-347296 GCA_023970755.1 Azemiops feae | reverse complement strand
TTGTGTTCTGCTGAACAAAGTTCTGAAATCACCTGCTGCATAGACTCGACATTCCAGATGCGAATGGTAGTGTCTTTGGACACAGTCACCAGCTGTTTCTGGGAATTGTCCACTGAAAAGGCCCAGACTGTGCCCACGTGGGATCGCATGATCGTGTAGTAATCCCTCGACTGGATGTCCAAGCAGCCCACGTTCCCAGTGGCGGTGGTGCACAAAACCTTCAGATTGTCTGGGCTGATTCGAACCGAACTCACTGGATTGTTGTGCTCTGGAAGAAAGATACCTGCTCAGTCAGCATTCAGGTGACATGGTTAGATTCACCGGGCAAAGGAAATGGTGAGGCGTCTGGAGTTTTTTTGGTGAGGATGCAAATAGCTACTTTAGCTTGGCAAGGTTTCTGTTTATAGGAACCATAAAGGAAACTGCTCAGAAATTATTTAGTGAATTATTAAATGTATTGGCTGTCCATCTTATCACAGGGTAACTTCCATGTGTCTTTCATGTTTCTTGGGACGTGACATCCAGCTAGCTTTGTGTCTAAGGCAGGACTAAAACTCAGGGTGTCTCCATTTCTAGCCTGGTGCTTTAACCAGGACACCAAAGTAGCTCTCCAAGAACTAGATAAATCTATGCAAAAAATGTAATCCTAGTAAGGGAGAGATTTGGTACATGTGAAGCTGTTAGAAGTAGAATATGTAGTTATCCCCAAGCAAGCTAGTTGACAGGAGATTCAAGACAAGCAAGTGGAAATATTTCTCTGCAGAATAGCTTTTTTAAGTCGCTGAATTTTCCGTTTCAAACTGCGGAAGCCATTGGCTTGGGCATCTTTCAAAAGAGATTAAACTCATGGAGGATATGCCCTAACTGCACGGAGAGACACAAAAGAAACTGGATATCTAGGGCCATGGAAAAAAGATACCAGAGGCAGGCTAGAACAGCACTCTTCATGTACTAAGATGTCAAATTCTGGAACACGGAATGTCGCCCACAAAAAAAAAAACCAAGATCTGTTTTCTCTCTTATCCTATCATGCAGGACACAGAATAATGGGCTTAAATTATAGGAAGACAGATTTCAGCCGAGGCTGGGAAACTGTTCCTGGCCGTTCAAAAGTGGAACCAATGACCAAGGGGAGTGGTGGGCTTTCAATAAATGTCTTAAAACCGAAGATGGACAGCCATCTACTAAGGAAGCTTTAATGTAGATTCCAGTAATGCATACGAAGTTAGGCTCAATGACCTATTTCAACTCCACTATTTAATGATTGTGTAAACTACCTAAGGTCATGGATTAAAATCCCTTCAAGCTCAGAAGGAGCACAGACGTAAACCACTCTGATAGAAGCCAGAAGGCAGGACAGGAAACAAGGGATGGAAACTAATCAAAGGGAGAAGCAACCTAGAACTAAGGAGAAACTTCCTGACAGTTAGAACAATTAACCAGTGGAACAACCTGCCTCCAGAAGCGGTGAATGCTCCAACACTGGACGTTTTTAAAAAGAGACTGGACAGCCATTTGTCCGAAATGGTATAGGGTTTCCTGCCTGAGCAGGGGGTTGGACTCGATGACTTTCAAGGTCCCTTCCAACTTGATGATGATGTCCTCAGGTGTCCTTTGTAATCTTTCCAAAGGCGTCTCCAGTTGATCTCCCGAACAGAAGGCCTACCTGGTTTGGGATTTTTAAGCTCTACGCACCTGCCTCCAGGAAGACTTCTGAGAAATCCAACGGCCACAGGCGCAGGTAGCCATCGTCAGAGGCAGTGGCGCAGAAACTTGAAGAGAGGCAGATGCTGTTTAGGGATATCCCAGGGCCTGGGGAGGGGGGGGGGACAAAACAACAGAAATCCAGGATGCTCTGAGACACAAGAACTGCCAGCGCTTGAATCCTTTCCCCCCCATCTCTAATTGATCCTTAATATCTAAAGGCCTTTCTCGTTAAGACCCCTTAAGATAACATTCTGCCACTGCCCCAAAACAATGTCCCTTCACTTCAATAAGTGGTCAAGACTGACTTGGGCTCTCAGCTACATTTTTCCTTCGCTTGCAGCTTGACAATAACAGGGAAGGGTGTGTGGATGGAATGCAAGGGTGGGGGGGATGGTATCCAAGCAAGGTGGCATTTCAAGAACACACTGAGCAGATGTCCCAGCATGGATGGCTATCTCCCATAACAAATGGTATAGGGTTTCCTGCCTGAGCTGGGGGTTGGACTTATTATTATGATGTTGTTGTTGTTGTTGTATGCTCAGAAATGATTGGTGGATGTTATGGTCTGTGGGCGGCCCTGTTTATCCTTCTTTTTTAGTTCTTCTGGGCTCCTCTCAATCAAATGACTCCTTTTTTCTTCTTCTTCTTACAGAATGACATCAATAATAATAATAAAAAAAAGCTGGATCTGAAGCCAGTGCTTGATTTGGAAAAATGCCCTTAACGCCCATGAAAAAGGACAAAACGTAAGCTAAGATGGTAGAGACGTGATGAGAGTGTCCAATGAAACACTTCTACGAGTCGAAAACGTTCACTTGTACCTCCCAAAGTTAGAAATGGCTGTGACAGCTGAAAGGCCTGAAAAATTCCCAGAAGCACTCACTCCTACCTGAGTTGAAACCTGGCTTCTCTCGTTGATGGACGGGTCCCGTCTCCAAGGGCAAAAGGCGACGGACATTTTTGACAGTGACATTCTTGTAGTCAATTTCTACAACATGCCCACTTCTACTGCAAACAAACCTAGGGGAGGGAGGGAGGGAGGGAGGGATTGTTTTAATTCTTAAAGCAGTTCTCTTTTGTGGCTTGTGGTCACCAGTAAGTCACTCTGACCATAGCAGCAAAAGAAGAACTTTTCCGTAAATAGACTTTGCCTTATGTAAAACGGTTATCAAGACCCCTATGGAAGTAATGCTACAGAAAGATGTTATAAACGTAGTTTTAATAAACCAAAATAAAGAATCCACCCAAAAAGAATTGGATCGGTTATGGAGCAGCATCTTATACTTCCATGCTAAAAATATGTAGGAGGCAAAAAGAAAAAAAAAAACCTCTACGGATTTCCTGGTTGTCCTAAGTATAAAACTAACTTTCCTTTTGTTATGCTGGGACTTATCTTTTCAGTGCCAGAAACTTTTATATGGAAGCTCTGATTAAGCGTATATTTAAACTGATGTGTGAATCAATCCAACCGTGAAATATTAGCTGAATCCCCTGTCAACCAAAATGAATTACTTTCAGGATGAATCAAGACATGTCAGCCAAAGGCAGGACTGAACCTTAATGTGCTTGCTAAGATATCATGATCACAGCCCTGTTGATCACCCAGAAGCTGCCTTGAAACGTCAAGCCTTTCTCTAAAGCTTTGGAAAGAAGAAAGCAAAACCATTTCTTACAGCGTCCGATCCTCAGGCTCACGTTGGGTGGAGTGGCCAACCTCAAAGGCCAGGTCTGTGAACTCCAGAGAACGGTATTCGGCCAAATTCACAGGGCAGGAGCGCAAAGCCCCGCTTTGGACCCGCCACAGCCTCACATTGTCCCGGCCACAGGATACCATCCTGTGTTGAGAGAAGTCAGGGTAGAGGATGAGAAAAAAGGAAGGAAGGAAGGAAGGAAGGAAGGAAGGAAGGAAGGAAGGAAGGAAGGAAGGAAGGAAGGAAGGAAGGAAGGAAGGAAGGAAGGAAGGAAGGAAGGAAGGAAGGAAAGGAAAGGGAGGGAGGAAGGAAGGGAAATGGAGGGAAGAGAAAGTAGAAGGAGGAAGGAAGGAAGGAAGGAGGAAGGAAGGGAAGGAAGGAAGGAAGGAAGGAAGGAAGGAAGGAAGGAAGGAAGGAAGGAAGGAAGGAAGGAAGGAAGGAAGGAAGGAAGGAAGGAAGGACTAGCAAAGCTTTCCAGCTTGGAACATTAATCCGAATTCACATCAGCATAGTAGTTGTGATGTGCAACTTTCCCTTCCTTCCCTCTTGAGTCACTCTGGTTTGCTGTTTGGCCTGGACCAAGCATCTTGATGGTGATCAGTTTCCGATGAAAGACTCCTTCAATAGCACCACCAGCTACGATGCAACAGAGTGCATAAGAAAAAGCTCAGAGAGTAAATACAGGCTACTGTATGTAACCAACTTGGTTTCCTGAAGACCTGATTCAAAGACTCTTTTGAAAGCTCTCCTTGCAAGGATGACCGTTAGCCTCAAGAAGGACAAGCAGTTCTTTACCTGGTATCATCAAAAAAGGCAATCTTGAAGGCTCGAATGTCCACATCTGTGTGAGCTTTGGCCAGCATGACCACCTCTCCCCCACGATTCACCTGGATGGTGTTCCACACCACCACCACCTGCCAAGAGAGTATGCAACAGCTAGAGTGATCTTTCCTTGACTGGACAAACCTGATCAAATCTACCTCTAAAATCTTTCTACAACGCCCAAATTCATTCTTCTTTAACCAAGCTCAGAATTAATGGCTTTGAAGATATCTCTTAGCTCAGAACTTTCAAGGAAGGAATGATGGACTGAAGACATCTCTGCAAAGAGCTGACAACTGTGGCAAAGACCTAGGAACCACTGAGCAAACTGGTTCCTTGGAACCTCTCTGGATAAGGAGAGGATGAGATTGCCCATATATGCTCCGGATGGCTGCTCCCCATAAGGAGACCACAATTGTCTTATCTCACAAAGGGTAAATGCCTGCCTATGGTGACTTGATAACTGTAACAAAGATGTTTTTATTTAGTTGATAATAATAAGAATTGTACTAGCCCAATATGAGATAGCAGATATTAATGGAAAAAGAGAGGAAATATTTGATGTTGTAATATGAGATTTATACTAAAGACTTATGTACGCTATTGAACTATTGATCAACCCAGTCATCACGTTGCTTTTTAAATACCCAATTGTAAAATGAGAAATTAATAAAATATTATTAAAAAAATACTTGGGTTCTTCCTGGTTTGTCAATGGAGAGAAGATTCAGGATCTTCACAGCTGATTCAAAGCAAAACAAACTTACAAATTTACCTACGGTATTTTGAACGCTGCTCTAAACCCTACAAATGAAAAGGAACCCTGGGGTCTGAAAAACCAGAAACCAATGAGCTGCAAAGTGGTGCCATTAGGACTCACTGGAGAAAAGCCTGATGCTGGGAAAGATTGAGGGCAGTAGAAGAAGGGGACGACAGAGAAGGAGGTGGCTGGATGGAGTCACTGAAGCAGTAGGCGTGAGCTTCAATGGACTCCAGAAGATGGTAGAGGACAGGAAGGCCTGGAGGAACGTTCTCCATGGGGTCGCGATGGGTCGGACATGACTTCGCAACTAGCAACAACAACAACAAAGTGCCATTATAGAATATTCTGATGGGGATAGGAGTCTTGTTCTTTCTCTCAGTGCTAGAAATCTAGATTCAGATGAAGTAACATCACCAGTACATTAGTTGGGTAATGAAACATCTGAAAGGAAACAACCAAGCTCAGAGAGCCTCAAGGATCCCACAGTTTAACCCTGAGCTATAAATGTTCTCTTCAATTTAAAAACGAGGTGACACTAATCAGAAAAAAAACCAGTATCTTGGAGCAACTGTATCTATGGGCCATTCTAATGTTCCCTTGTATGGAAGGATGGCATCGAGATATCAGCACTTGGACAGCTCCACCTTTGCCCTAGCCAGGGGTAGGCAACCTTGGCTCTTTTATGACTCGTGGACTTCAACTCCCAGAATTCCTGAGCCAGCCACGCTGAGGGGAAAGGGAGAGGTTTCCAAGCTGAGCCAGGCTGGCTCAGGAATTCTGGGAGTTGAAGTCCACGAGTCATAAAAGAGCCAAGGTGGCCTACCCCTGGTCCAGAGCAAATACAGAAAGGAAAACTATTCTAATAATAAAAAAAATATCCTACTGGAATCAAGGGTTCTGCCTGGGAAGAGATCTTCAGCCATGACAGCTCTAGCATTTTGATCTCTGGGAATAAGTAGACGGGATGAAGAATACATGAGCAGGACTCCCTTCCTCCACTCCAGAACCAGTTATACAACTCCCTTGACTTTAGATGACAGCAACTGACAGTACAACCAATTCACAAACCAGTTAAATGTGAGCAAGTCACAAATCAAATCACTAAAAGCACAAATCAGGGAGAAGGAATCTTTTTTTTGGCCGTGAGCATTGTTTCCCCAAGTCCTGAAGCACCACAAATCTTGTTTGGGAATTGGGAAAGGCTAGAGATACCTCTGCAGATCCTGGCAGCTATAGATGCCCCATGGAGACCTCTGGGGGTAACATCGTAAAAGAAGCGAGTGAAGTGAGGAAAACCCTCAACGCCTCGGTCTGCTATACAAACAAAATGCCCATTTACTCACCGTCTTCCCACGTTTGTCTTTTCCCGTGCCACAAAGGACATTTCCGCTGTATGAAAAACTGGAGGGGGAAAAAAAATGGCAGGCATAGTCCAGCATTTCCAGTTAAGTAAAAATAAGCTACTGACGGCTGTTCTAGCTTAAAAAAATTGGAGAAGGACACTGTCTGTCAGGACAATTAACGGAGATGTAAACAAGGCATAGAACTTGATCTGTCGAAAGTTTCATGAACTGTTTCAAGGAAACTCGGGGCAGACCATTAAAGGAATCTTCATCACCAAATCTAGAAGCCTTTCCTTAGTTAGTTAGTTAGTTAGTTAGTTAGTTAGTTAGTTAGTTAGTTAGTTAGTGCTGGTTTGTTTTACTGACTATGTATGCACTTCAAGATTGCAGTGGCTTGCAACAGTGTACTAAAACACAACAAAATATCCTTCAATAAATAAAAATAACAAAATACAACAGACAAGAAGAGCCAGTAATGTAATAGCTAATAACAGATAAGAAATCAGAAAATCTGGTCGCCTTTAAAATAAAAGCACCTTTGGGACAACCATGACCCGGATGAATAAGAACCTCTATAGGCAACATATAAAAAAAACTTGGTGTAAAAATGGCAACTGTTCGGTCTCCAAAAGCCATATTTGGTTTTCAACAGCTTCCAGAGGGCCGTCGCACAGCGGGACCAAACTAATGTCTCTGAGGAGGCTGTTCCATGATAGAAAAGCCACACTTGGTATCCTCGGCCCCCCTCAACACACCAACGTGGGACGCTATGAGCTCTTCCAGCTTACATTCCCCCCACCCCACCCCTTCTTCCGGGGTGTCCGGCACTTACCTGAGGCACGAGATGGAATGGATCCCAGTTTTAAAGACGCAAAGGCACTTCCCACTTGGGAAGTCCCAGAGACGCACCACGCTCATTTCCCCCATCTGTGCGGATGCCAGCAAAGTGCTTTTGTGGTTGAAGGCCAGGGCTGCCACCTGCAAAAAATAACGGGCCACCGTCTGTGCAAAGAGTTTCCTACAGCATGGGGAAGTTAGGCCACACACCTGGAATATTTTTTATGAGGTGTCCTGCTCCCCGCAACCATAGGGCGGCACGGTGGCTAAGTGGTTAAGACACTGAGCTTGTCGGCGGGAAAGTCGAGACACCCAAGTACCACACCATGGGGTGAACTCCCGTCCTCACCCCAGTTCCTGCCAACCTAGCAGTTCGAAACCATGCAAATGCGAGCAGGTACATAAATAGGTACCACTTTGGTGGGAAGATAACAGCGCTCTGTGACATCCTGCTGGCCACATGATCGTGGAAATGTGCTGGCTCAATGGCTTTGAAAGAGAGGTGAGCACCACCCCGCTATAGTCAGCAATGACTAGCGGAGTAAAATCCTCAGGGCCTCCTTTACCTTTAGCTGTTCACCCCAACCACTGTCTTCCCCGTTTGCCAGATTTGGATTTGCCTTGTTGGGTGAAGCAGGCCACTGCATGCTGTCATCAGAACTGAATTGCTTAGGAACAGCTTGTAGTACAAACCCAACAATTGGGTTTTCTTGACCTAGGTTTAGCGTATTGTGTGAACTCAGAGTGCCAGAGTAGTGTTCAGTCTTAGGTCAATACACCAAATACTATTTCCCTATCTTTTCTCGATGACATGTCGTTGTTTTTTCCTCCAGGCTGAGTTACTCAAGGGGATGAGAGAAATGGACACACTGCATTTGCATAATTAATCATTTTCAGCTTGGCACACAGAGATGCATTGAACCAAGATGCATTGGGGAATGTGATTTATGAACCAAGAACCTGAATCAAAAGGATGCAAAGACCCTTGAAAACAGGGTAAGAATAAAGAAGAATTGCAATAAATGTACTCTTAGAAGCAAATGCTGATTGGACAGCATTTGGAAAAATCAAAACGTGTGCGTGTAATTTGATAGAAAAATCAGAGAAGCTAACCAATATAAAGAAATTAGCTTCTGTGAGGTGGCCCCTTTTGGTATGTAACCGTTTAGCTACTGCTAGAAGTCTACAGAATACTGAAATATTTCTAATTCTAGACTTGTGTTTTCTCAAAGTAGGCAGCTTTAAGAAGTGTGGACTTTAATTCCCAGAATTCTGGGAATTGAAATCCACACATCTTAAGGTGCCCATTTTAAGAAATACAGGTAATCCTCGACTTACAACAATTCATTTAGTGGCCATTCAAAGCTACAACAGCATTGAAAAAAGTGACTTGCGACCATTTTTCAGAGTTATAACTTTGGCAGCATCCATGTGATCAAAATCCAGATGCTTGGCAACTGGTTGATATTTATGACGGTTGCGATATCCCGAGATTCTGTGATCGCCTTTTAAGCCAGGTTCCCTTAACAACCGAGTGTCAACGCTGCTAACATCGGATGTTCCCACTTTGACAACTGATGAAAGAAAATGCAGCCATTTTCTCTATTCCTTTAACATGCTTTTTCTTGCTTTAGAAATTAGGTGCAGCGGGGGGGGGGGTTGGAATGTAAGCTCAGGTAGCCATAATAATAACGCTGCGGTGGGAACCCAAGGACAAGCTGATAACGTTTTGGCCAGGCTGTGGAGCTAAGGAGAAAGCCCGGCGCTTGAAGCTAATTGGGGAATGTGATTTATGAGAGTTTATTGGGGGGGGGGAATTGCACTTTGTTACTTTGTATCCAGGGGAGGGGAATTTAGTTTTTGGGGTTCAACTATGTAGTGCCAATACTTTGTTTCCCGAATAAAAGATTCTTTAAGGAAAACGATGCCTCGAAGTTCTTTTGAAGGGTTTCATCTGTCGGAACCAGGAAGTTACTAACTTCACAACTGCAGTGATTCACTTAACAAGGTAAGGCCACATCCAGTTTTGGTCACCACGAGGTAAAAAAGATGTTGACACTCTAGAAAGAGTACAGAGAAGAGCAACAAAGATGATCAGGGGACTGGAGGCTAAAACATATAAGGAACGGTTGCTGGAATTGGGCATGTCTAGTTTAATGAAGAGAAGGACGAGGGGGGGACAGGATAGCAGTATTCCAGTATCTCAGGGGCTGCCCCAAAGAAGAGGGAGTCAAGCTATTCTCCAAAGCGCCTGAAGGCAGGACAAGAAGCAACGGATGGAAACTAATCAAGGAGAGAAGCAACCTGAAACTAAGGAGGAATTTCCTAACAGTCAGAACAATTAACCAGTGGAACAACCTGCCTCCAGAAGCGGCGAATGCTCCAACACTGGAAGTTTTTAAGAAGAGACTGGACGGCCATTTGTCCGAAATGGTATAGGGTTTCCTGCCTGAGCAGGGGGTTGGACTAGATGACTTCCAAGATCCCTGCCAACTTTATTATTATTATATTATTAACAACTGTGGCAAGAAAGGTCGTAAAAGGGGGGCAAACCTCACTTAACAAACATCTCAGTTAACAACAGAAATTTGGCAGTTCCGTATGTGGTCGTTAAGTCAAGGACTACCTGTAGAAGGCTAGACATTTCCCATAAAGCATCCTTTCCACGTTAGGGACGTGTCTATACTTGGAATGGACTTTTATGTTAAAAGGTAAGACAAAAGGAGCAGAAAATACCTTGTCGGTGTGGCCAGCAAAAAACCTCTGTTTGCCAGAATCAGTTGCTACGGCTACAATCAGGGCATGGCAAGGGTAGACCACTACCGAACTGCCAGAAGCCCACAATGCCTGGGTGAAAGAAAAGCAGGAAATGTCACATAACCCTTCATAACAAAGATGCCCCTTCTGAGGCTCTGGGGCTGCTGGGTGATGTGCAGGTGCCTCTCAAATCCTAACTTGTCGTTTTGAAGAAGGTACAAAACGAACAATCACCAGAACGATTCACACAAATTGGTTTAATTTAATTGGGAGGGTCAAATGTAAGCTTTACCTATTCGTTTTTGGGAACGTGGCTTCTTCTATATGGCATTCCAAGGCCTAGAGCAGGGCTAGGCAACCTTGGCTCTTTTATGACTCGTGGACTTCAACTCCCAATTCCTGAGCCGGCATGGCTCAGCTTGGAAACCTCTCCCTTTCCCCTCAGCGTGGCTGGCTCAGGAATCTGGGAGTTGAAGCCATAAAAGAGCCCATGGCATCAAGACTGTTAGCCCAGAAACCGTGGCTCCCTTCAACTCCCCCTGAGCCAGCCTGGCTCAGTGGAAAACCTCCCCTTCCCCTCTGGCTCAGGAATTCTGGGAGTTGAAGTCCACGAGTCATAAAAGAGCCAAGGTTGCCTACCCCTGGCCTAGAGGCATCTTACAACTCAGAGTAATGTCTCATTTTGCCTGGAAGCCTGCTTGCCTTACTATAACGTTGCATTTTTATCTTGCTTTTCCTCTAGGGCGCTCAAACTGGGATGCGTGGTTTTTTTTCCCCCCCCCCCCCCGTGGAGGGAAATATGCTGGTTAAGTAAGAATATACTGACCCATTTGGTGTTGCAACCCCCAAACCCAATAATCTTCTTCAGCTTCAGAATTGGATCTGGCAGCAGCTTCTGAAAACCAATCCAGAGTCAGGAAGCAGCAATTGTGAAAAGCATCCATCTGCATCAGCACAAGCGCAACAACTCTCTAGTGTGGTTCTGCTTTTTTCATTAAAGAAGGGGTGGACAATCTCTGGGCAATATATAATTCAGTCTCTTCCTGAACCCTGACAACTTTAAGATGTGTAGACTTCCAGAATTCCCTAGCCAGCATGTTTGAAAAACAACTGATCTAGATGGGTCAACAGCCTGATCTGGTATTAAGCAGCTTCCATCATTCATCATTGGCCCAATTTCTCCCCCTGCTTATGGCTAGAACTAAAATATCATCAACCACAGAAAGGAGCTGATGGGAGGAAGGAAAAAAATGATAGACACTCAGAAGTAGTTCTGTAGCCCAGACATGATTGTATCTCAAAGGTGAAAGTCTCCTGCCCTGAAACCAGGAGAGCCTTCAGAGATATAGGTTGTAAAAGACTAAAATTGTTTCTCACCGTGCAGGGAACAGAGCTTTTGAAAGAGATGGTCTTTGGCCCTGCTGTCGGCACGTATTGGCTCTGGAGAAAAATAGGACACGTTAAGGGTTAGGGGCAAAGAGGATGGCAGGGACCAAGAAGAATGTTACAAGCTGGTTTGGGTAAAAAAACGTTTTTTGTTAGGTCGTATTAAACTGAGAAGCACCCGTCACGCCTATTTCAAAGTATTAAATAATTGATCAATCAATCAATTTATTATTACAGCCGAAGGCCAACACATAAATTAAACATTCAAATAAAACAAAACTAAACAGAACCAACACAAGAAGACATAGCAATATATTACCATTAATGATGGAATCAATGGGTGACCAAGGTCTGCCTAGCTTTACAGACAGTATAACAAAAAAAAAAAAGCTAGCTAGCTTCAGAAAAACTGAATCATACTGACCTGACAATAAAAATAAAACATTGACTATAGTCTAATGCTGGATAAAAACACGTAATACAATTGATTGTAAAAGATTATTAAGAAGATCTAAAATGTTTATTTATGTTTCTGGCGAATCTCCAGTGCTGCTGCGCAGAATCTGGCCACCTGCGCCGTGATCTCTGCCTGCTCGTCCTTAAGCAGCCACTGCAGATAAATACTTTCCGAACGACCAGGATACCTATCAATTATGGGGAGGATATGGTTTTTAAATAATTTATCAGAGACATATGTAATAAAGATCACAAGCAACCATTTAAATAACGTTTCCTGGTGAATTGTTTAAAATCCACGATTTTCCATGAAAGCTTTAGAGTAACCTCCTAGTTGGTATTGTAACTTAATGCGACAAGCCTGCATAGTGCATGCACCTTACTGAGCTCAGGGAGATTCACTTGGAATTGCATATATGCAGGACTGGAGCCATAAATCTAAGCTTATGTACCGAAATAAATATTCTCCCAAGCTTTTCAAATTTATCTGTTTCTCCTGTTAGCTCCTCCAGGTCAAATTTCACAAAAGAAGCATTTGGAAGGACGTCTGTTATTTCATTATCTGCAAAGCACTGAATAGACTGAAGACATTTTTCATCAAAAAAATCCAATACTAAACTAACAAAGGCTTAACTTTTATTAACAACATTTTTTATTGAAGTGCTGCCCCAGACAGCAACCAGAAATGAAAAGATAATATTTTAAGAGGGAGAAAATGCCACGCGGGTCTGCACGGAGTGTTGGTGTGTATTTATCCTTTCCAAAGGAGCACCCAACTGTTAAGTTATATGATGGCACATAGAACTATTCCTGGCATGCAACTATTAATGCATGTACCAATAAAGGGGAATGTCTGTAGCTCAGGGTTGAACTGTGAGGTCCCTGGTGCTCTCTGAGCTTGCTTGTTTTCTTGCAGACGTTTCATGACCCAAACTAGGGAACATCATCAGTGCTAGAAGGGAGGGGGATTTGTGGAATGGAGGGGAAGGAGAAGAGGAGGAGAAGGACTGAGGGGTCCTTGGTACTCTCTGAGCTTGGCTGTTTTCTTGCAGACGTTTCATGACCCATCTTGGTTGCATCATCAGTGCTGGTCCTGATGATGTTACTTAGTTAGGGTAATGAAAGTATGCAAGAAAACAAGCAAGCTCGGAGAGCACCAAGGACCCCTTATTAATGCATGTAAAGGCGCAAGAGCTGTGAGGAAAATAAATTTCTATTTTGCCATAAGAGGAATGTGTGCTAATTGGCATATACTGCAAAAAAGCCTATACTGAAGCACCTAGTTCTCAGTAAGTCTTAACAACGTAATTGTGGAACCGGAGGCACATTGGCTCAGTGGCTTAAAGATATGCCGGAGATGGTCTCTGCTCCGGCGGTTTGAGCCCTGGCACCGTGTGATGGAGTGAGCTCCTGTCACTTGCCTCAGCTTCTGCCCCCTGCTAGTGCTGGACCTGCCCCGGTGCGATGCCCAATTACGAGGCTACATCGGTGGTGAGAGAAGCCCCCAGATAATGCCGCAGGATGTCACTCGTCTTTCTGGTGTGGAGCTAGTTTGCCCCTGTGGCGCAGCCTGGCTAAGTGCCTGAAGCGCGAGCCAAATAACCACTTCTTCTTCTTCTTCTTCTTGTGCCATATCCGTTATCGGACGTTGGCGATCAGGTTGGCGTTCCTATTTTTATCAGCAACCACTATGTACTAATATTGTGGTCTCCTGGCTAACTGTACCATCACCTTACGCTAAATAAATAATTGTGGCAACTGATACCTTTTTCTTTCAGTATAATAATTCTTTCTTAAAAGATAGCAATAGGCGGGGAAGTGACCTGGGATTTGTTAATTATGACTATATATGCTTAAGTCATCTACTCCTTATGTATGACTACATCATTTTGCTCTCCTACCTGAAATGTACACTGGGAATGTGAACGCATCCTTTTGTCTGCAGAAGTTCCTTCTACTACCCATGTTTCCTCCAAAATAAGACCGGGTCTTATATTAATTTTTGCTCCAAAAGACACACTAGGGTTTATTTTCCGGTTATAAATAAATAAATTCAGTGAAATATGGTACTAAATGCTTCCAGCCGGCTGATGATCTTAACTCGGGCTTATTTTGGGGGTGGGGCTTAAATCCTGAAAAATCACGCAAGGGTTTATTTTCCGATTGGGTCTAATTTTGGGGGGAAACATGGTATATTCCTCCAGTGTATATCGCAGGATACAATAAATACCGCAGTAAGCCTTGATTATCTGCTTTGGGTCCTGTGTTTGGATTCCACACCAGCCGTGACTAGCATTCCTCAGAGATTTTTTCTCTCTCTCCCCTTTTTCCAAATCCAAACTAAAACCTATGGCTGCCTTAAAGTGGAACACTTGTCCACGCAGGCATGCATCAGGAAGGCCTAAGGAAGAACAGCTTTGACATTGCTGCTTACCTCGTCAGAGTCGACGGTAAGAGCACGGACACGGTCATCCCCATTTTTGTGGGCGTAAACATGAATGCTGCCATCGTCCATGGAAGAGGGGGCGAAACAGGAATCTCCTCTGGCCTGGGACCCTTCTCTCAGGATCTGGTCCACAATGCAGGCTGTCCACGCAGGCTCGGAGCTCGATGGGTGAATCTCGGGGACGTGCTTTGTAAGAAGGGGAGACTGGCGAGCCATCTTTCCCCAAAAAAGACAACAAAAAAAGTTTTGGAAAGTGGAGGCTGAACCTAAAGTATGCTGATCCTTTTTTCAACAAGAAGCAACGCAGCTGTGGTTCATAGGGGGAACAGCAGCAAGCTAAGATTCGAAGTGAATTCTGTACAGGGAGTCCTCAACTTACGGCCGCAATCGGGCCCCAAATTTTATCTTGCTAAATGAGACAGTTGTTACGGGAATGTTGCCCCGTTTTGCGAATCTTGCCAGAGCTGTTAAGCGAATCACTGCAGTTGTTAAGTTAGGAACACAGTTGTGAAGTGAATCTGGCTTCCCCATTGACTTTGCTTGTCAGGTCACAAAAGGGGATCAGGTGACCCCGGGGGACGCTGCAAACTGTAATAAATACACACCAGTTGCCAAGCGTCCAAATTTTGATCCTGTGTCCAACGGTGCCGTTGTAACTTCAGTCACTAAACGAACGGTTGTAAGTTGAGGACTACCTGTACAATAGTCTCTTACATTAGCACAGAGAATGGTGGTAGGTGTTTGTCAATTCTGGATGTAAGGAAGATCAAAGATTACATACCTCTTTGGGACTGGTGATTTGCTGGATGAGAGACACCCGGTCCCGAACCGGCTTGCTCAGAGACACGTCCTTGGGAACCTGAGTCACTGGATCGTCTTCAGGATGGCCAGCTGAAAAGATGGAAGAAAAGCAATGAAGACCTCAGGATATGGAGCCTGCTACGCGTGCGTGCATGCGTGCGTGTGTGTTGCTCAGAGGTGCCTCAGTTATCCTGGGATGGTCCTTATCAACTCTATTTTGCCCTATTTTATATTGGCTTTGGCTTTTGGTTTTTCCCTAGGGCCTGTTAGCAGCCCAGAATGACTTGGATAAGATGGATGGTCATATATATATATATATATGTTTCAAATAAATAAAGGTACAATTAGGATCATGGCTCATTATCAATTTCCTCCTTCTAGAACTGCTTTCAGTCTGTGATCTAGAACACTAGGGCAGTATTTTTTCAACCTTGGCTGGGGAATTCTGGGAGTTGAAGTCTACCATCCTAGAACTAAGGAGAAACTTCCTGACAGTTAGAACAATTAACCAGTGGAACAACCTGCCTCCAGAAGCTGTGAATGCTCCAACCCTGGAAGTTTTTAAGAAGAGACTGGACAGCCATTTGTCTGAAATGGTATAGGGTTTCCTGCCTGAGCAGGGGGTTGGACTTGATGACCTCCAAGATCCCTTCCAACTTTATTATTATTATTATTATTATTATTATTGTTGTTGTTGTTGTTGTTGTTGTTGTTGTTGTTATTTATTATAATTATTATAATTATTATTATTATTATCTTTAAAGTTGTTAAGGTTGGGGAAACACTGCACTAGGGTTTCAGAGACATTTGTTGTCAGGGAGAAGATACGAAATAATTCATCAGCCTAATAAATCAATCCATGCATAAATGGAGTTATATCTCAGTATATTCTTGGTTTATTCTGTAAGAGGGTTGGTAGTTCAGAAAGCTGTATAGGCATTACTTCCGGTTTTCTCAAGTCTCCTGAATTCACTCACTCACCAGCATAGGAATTGCTTTTGTGAATAGAATCAAATGGCATTTTGGATCCATTAGAAGGGAACCTGAGGAAAAAGAATCAGAGAAAAGCTAATGCACGACAGATTGAATTTTTGCCCAGCCTTTCAGCCTCTATCAGCCAGCAAGACAAAGTCTTGCGTTCTAAATGATGGTGGTCAATTGAATCTGACCAGACAAACTTGATTCTGCAATCTACAATAAACACTTTGGCTCAGGGAATGATAACAGTATACAGGTTTTGGGGTCTCAAAGCAGGAGTTTCCATTAGGAACGCCTCAGTTGTGGAATTTCTATTCTGACAAAGCCCCCACCCCTCCAAATCACAAACATATTCCTCGCGCATTTCTCTTTCGGGCTGAGAGCAATATTACGCAGAGGAAAAAGTCCCCCAAAATACGAAGGCAAAGAAATTAAGAGGTATAAGAAAGAGAAATTTAGCCAAGCCTACCGAATGTAATCGTAGAGATCATGCCACAGTTCTCCTTTGGGCACAGGAAATGCCATTTCACGAGGCATGGCAGAGAAACCGCGCAATGCCATCTTGGACTGGTGAGCCTCAGAAGACGTCAAGGCTAACAGGAAAAAAAGAAAGAAAAAAAAAAAGAAAGAAAGAAAAAAGAAGGATGAGACAGATGTGGTTGTTCTTCCCTGAAACGATGCCCAGATGTTGAAAAGCAACATGTCATGATGCAAGCCTCTCCCCTTTCATATAAATATTGTAATATCCATGCAAGCAGGGGAGGGGCAGAGTTTAAGTTGCAGTATCACTTGCCTCTTCTTGCTCCCCCCCCCAAATACTTGCATGAGAAAAATATCTGAGCCCTCTCTGGAGGTCTCTTTGTGCCAAACTCCAGTGAAAGAGTGGGATATTGTAAAACCAGATGTCAACGCTGCTAACCTTGGATGCTCTTGCTTTGACAACAGATGGAGATGCAGCCTTTTTCTTTCTTATACTTTACTCTTAGAATTAGATAATAATGGGGGAGGAATGTGATGGGAGTGAGTTAGACATACAATATTGTAATAAGAGCTGATAAGGAATGGCGGGATAGAAGAACTGGGCGGAAAGCCAGCATTTCAAACTAATTGGAGAATGCGATTTATGACTGTTAGTTGTAGGAGGGAATTGTGCTTTGATCTATGTGCTGAAGGGAGGGGAAGTCAGATTTTGGCTTCGCCTATGTACCTGCCGAAGCTATGCTGCTCGATTAAAGATTCTTTAAGGTAAACAATGCCTCAAAGTTCTTTGAAGAGTTTCATCTTTCGGAACCATGACACCCAGAATTCATTCGCATGATATGCTGAGAAAGTACTATTCCCTATATGAATGTAAGCTGCTCTGTATATTTTCATTTTTTTTTTTACTTGCCTTCTTCATATCCTGCAATGTTTAAACTATGGTTAAACTTTATTTAGCTTTGATTAAATAATGTATGAATCCAGGCTTAGGGTCTCCGAACAGGCGTCCTTTCCGTTCTCAGCTCCACAATGGTGCACAGAATTGGTAAACCTGCAAATGTTGCTTGTATTCGTGTAGCAACCAAGGTCACAACCATCGTGCCACTTCCTAGCCGTTATTTTTTGTGTGTGTGTGTGTAAAATATCTCATTTTAGGAACAAGCCCAAAACCACGGAGAAAGATGGAAAGGATTGAGGGAGCAAAAGATTAACTGAGTTTCTAAGGCTCAACCCGCCCTACTCAGAACGCCGAACACATCTGTGAAGAGATCTGTACACACACAGTCCTCAACTTACAACCGCAACTGAGCCCAAACTTTCTGCCGTTAAGCGAGACATTGGTGAAGTTTTGCCTCGTTTTACGACCTTCCTTGCCAAAATTGTTAAGTGAGTCGCTGCAGTTGTTAAGGTAGTAACACGGTTGTTAAGTGAATCTGGCTTCCCCCATGGACTTTGCTCGTCGGAAGGTGGCAAAGGGGGGAAAAAATCACATGACCCCGGGACACTGCGACCGTCATAAATGTGAGTCACTGGCCAAGCGTCCGGATTTTGATCACGTGACTGTGGGCATGCTGCAACGGTCGTAGGTGTGAAAAAGGGTCATTCGCTCACTGCGTTCCGTGCCGTTGCAACTTTGAACCGTCACTAAATGAATGGACTACCTGTATTCAGACAGCAATCCCTGCCTCAGCTCTTTGAGACTCTTACCTGGGTCAAAGAGCAAATCGCTGGTGAACAGGTTTTTCACCAACATGTTGGAGCAGAGCTTGATGCTTTTCAGATGGCTGTAGGTCCTGTTCAAGTAGAGGCCGAGAACGTGGCGGAGGTCAAGCACCAAACAAGTCCATCGCACGTTGCTGGGGGCGAGGCCCACCAGATCTGAAGGCCCAAACATGCCAGCGAGAGTTGAATTTCTACAGGCATTTGACACACTCCCAAACCCCCCAACCTCAAACCTTATGCACAAATGGGCTCATCTCTTGATGCCCAATCATTTCTTTAGACAAGGAAGTAGAAGTATGGACACCCAGGCCGGAAATGCCTAATTTAACTTGCGCCTCAAATATAAACTACCGGGTGTCCTTAGAAAAGGCATCAATGTTTAGCTCCTGTTCCTGAAAATATCCTTTCTCTTATGATAAGATGCACGGGAATATCCATCCTCCCTTACCTTACGAACTCTACAATGTTAAGATATTCAGATTACTAGAACGATGGTTAAGTTGATGAAGAGAAAGCCTCAGAAGCATTATTTGAATTGCCAAAACACGGCGTTAATTGATCATTTGCTAATCTCTCTTCTTCAGAGTTCAATTGTCTTGTTAGTAAAAACTCAGTCTAAACCATCAACTCACTTCTCGGGAAAGTTAGATCCACGTTTCTAAAGTCCTGAAGGTAAAATCAAAGGCAACCCCCCCCCCCCTCAAAAAAAAATCTTTATTAGACCTTCTTTGCATTTTACCTCGCTTAGAAGTCTTGGCTGTACTTTCGTAGACTGACCCACGAGTTGCCCCACAGATATATGGGAACTGCAACCATGTGGCTGTGGACTTGAATTCTTTAAAAAGGTTAGAAAATGAAATACGGACCACTTGGCTGTCCTAGAAATGAAAAGAAACAGAGCTGGATCATAGAGACAGAATTATCATACTGGGAACAACAAATATTCAGGAGCTGATAGCCCACAAAAGATAACCAACATTGAATATTGCTATTTATATAGACCAGGGGTCTTCAAACTTGGCCCTTTTACGACTTGTGGACTTCAATTCCCAGAATTCCTGAGTCAGGCACGCTAGCTAAAGAATTCTGGGAGCTGAAGTCCACAAGTCGTAAAAGGGCCAAGTTTGAAGACCCCTGATATAGACTGTATGATTTCAGCCAGGAAGTAAATTCTCTCCTACGCTGCTTTTCATTTTGGAGAGTTTTCCACTTGCATAACTTATTCCGTTTCTGCCAGACCTATGTACTGTGCATGTCTCTGCATCTAAATCTAAACCCAATACAGGGTCAGGATGCCAAGCAAAACACTTTGTAGTTTCATGGAGAATGTAGAATAGTTGCTAGTTCAGACCACTCCTTAAATGCAAGTGCAGAGATTAAAGTATAATCTACAGACGAGTCAGGAAAAATAAGCAGCCTGGTAGCATTTTCTCAGATTAAGAAATGTTACTAAAATAAATAAGATTATTTTAAATTTTGATTACTTTTTACAAAATAAATGTTTTTTAATATTTAAAATAAAAAATTAAAAAATAATTAAAAAAATAAAATAAAAAATAAAATAAAAAATAAAATAATAAATAATAAAATAAAATAATAAATAAATAAAATAAATAAAATAAAATAAAAATAAAATAAAATAAAATAATAAAATAAATAAAATAAATAAAATAAAATAAAATGTTGTTTTAATTTTTGGCTGAGAGCTGCCCAGAATTTGTTAACAAGATTGGCACCTATATAAATGTTTTAAATTAATAAAATCTGTTAGTCTGATAAGGTGTTACCAGTTTCCTCCTGATTAACCCAGTTCTTCTACTATGTCTTCAGACAGCGAGTAGTTCAAAAGTAAGCCTCAAAAATATTGACAGCTGCCGTGCTTAGGAAAACAAATCTCCCATACAGCATCAAGCAACAACTTGTAAAATACCAAACAAACAGCCTGTATCGGAATCCCCAAATGGCAAGATTTTTTTTTTCCAACAAAAAAATTTTAGAAAGGCAGGTGGCGAATATCCAGGCTCCTTAGCCGTGTTCATTCTTCTCTCAGTCCAGGGTCTATTGGCCTGTGGGAAGGATCCTAAAAATGTTTTTATTGGTCTTTTTAACATGCTGTATTCTTATTACAAGTGGGTTATATTGTTTGCAAGTGTCTTTGGAAGGATAGCTGCTCTGAAAGGTGGGAAAGAAACAATGGGAATAAATAGTCAATAAATGTTGTATTAGGCAGGTATCACTCGAGGACTACGGTGCTTTCAAGCAGATTTTAACTTATGCTATTATTGTACCCACGGCCATCGTGGAGCCAGGAATAAACTCACACTCACCTCAGTGGCAACGTCCAGGTGCACTACAAAATATTTGCCAGGTGCAGGTTTGAAGAGGATGTAGATGTATCGACCAGTGAGACCCAAAGACTGGGTGCCAGTCTTGGGAAGCTGGAGGTAGTTGCTGGCCGGGACAGCACCGTTAATGCGATATACTGTCCCTTTCAAAGCCTTGTCCTGAATGGAGAGAACAAACAGACCTTAACATTTGGTTTTGCGTAGGAGAAACTATAAGGCAGCCCGTTTTACCAATGAAGGAGAATATTTGAAACTCAGGGTTGAAATGAGGGGTCCTTGGTGCTCTCTGACCTTGCTTGTTTTCTTGCAGACGTTTCATTACCCAAACTAGGTAACATCATCAGTGCCAGTACTAGGCTAGTTAGGTAATGAAACGTCTGCAAGAAAACAAGCAAGGTCAGAGAGCACCAAGGACCCCTCAGAGCCAGTTTTGTGCAGTGGTCAAGGCATCTGGGAGACGGTGAGTTCTAGTCTCCCCAGCTGGGTGACCTTGAGCCAGTCCTATTTTCTCAGCACTAAGAACTTCTTTTTTAATCACAGCTCTTTAACAAATGTGCAGGAAGACGGATTTTACAGAAGTCTGGGAAACAGGCATGTTGCCTGTCAGGTCTGAACCAATCCTTTTCTTAGCTTTTTGCACGGCTGGTAACGGAACGGAACATGCACAACATCCTTTATTTTGTTCTGCACAGGTAGACCTGGACTTACAACAGTTCATTTAGTGACTGTTCAAAGTTATAACAGCACTGAAAAAAAGGGACTTTTGACCGTTTTTCACAGTTACGACCTTTGCAAGCATCCCCACGGTCAAGTGATCAAAATTCGGACGTTTGGCAACTGGTTCATATTTACGACGGTTGCGGTGTCCCGGGGTCATGTGATCCCCTTTTTGGAACTTTCTGACCAGCAAGTCAATGAGGAAGCCAGATTCACTCAACTGTGTTATTAACTTAACAACTGTAGTGATTCACTTAACAACTGCGGCAAGAAAGGTCGTGAAATGAGGCAAAATTCACTCAACCGTCTTGCTTAGCCACAGAAATTTTGGGCTCAATTTGTGGCCGTAAGCCAAGGACCACCTGCGTTTCCTCTTCAGGAGCACTGGATATGTCGATGGCAAATGTGATCGACAAGAAACAGGGAGTAATGTGAAGAAAACAATTAGCAGCTAAAAAAAATTAGGAGAAAGTGGAAATCGGTACAACTCTTTCTTTTCAGACAGCAGACATGACATGCAGCAGCGCAAGCAGTCCTCAAGTTATAACCATTCGTTTAGCGACCACTGAAGTTGCAGTGGCCCTGAAAAAGGTGACTTACCACCTGTCCTTTCACGACTGTTGCAACATCCTCAGTCACGTGATCAAAATTCAGGGGCTTGGCAACTGGCATGTATTTACAACGGTTGCCGCATCCTGGGTCACGTGATCACTTCCCAGCCAGCTTCTAACGAGCAAAGTCAATGGGAAAAGCTGGATTTGCTTAACGACCTCACGATTCCCTTAACAACTGCAGTGATTCACTTAACAAGCATTGCAACAAAGGTCATAAAATCGGAGGCAAGTCCCTTAACAACCACCTGGCTTGGCAACAGAAATTCAAGTCCCAATTGTGGTTATAAGTTGAGGGCTACTTGTAGTTGCACTTAATCTCTGTCCACTCACAAATGACCAGCTGAGATGGCCTAGTCTTAAACCTCTCTGTGTTTTCATACAATGTAGCTGTACACCATGAGTTCATCCATAAAGACAGATAGTTTAAGGGATTCAGCCTATGCAATTCTGGTGAAGTTAAGGCACATCTAAACCATGATCTATGGAATAAGCTAAGTTCAGATGTTAGAGTAAGCTAAGTCTAGAATACCACAGGAAACTGAGCAAATGCAATTTATATTGAAGCGTCAAGAAATTTGGCCTTACCATAAAGGTGGTCACATCCCCATCCTTGGTAGATCTTTTCCATTCTTCTACTTTAAAATGTTTGAAGATGTTCAGATAAGGATGCTGCCACACTGGAGGGGGGTGGGGGTGGGGGGGTAGGGGAGGAGGGTTAGAATAAAAGAGTAGTGAGCCCCCAATTAGTATTCCCAATTAGTATTCCCATTCATTCTGAGTAGGCTTCCAGTATATAGATTTTAAAATTATGACTGGAAGAAATCTGAAGGTAAATGGCAAGAGTTAAACAGAACTCAAGTGAACAAAATACAATATAAAAAGCATATAAAAGCATACATATACACATACATACATATATACACACTTATAGACAGATATATGTATATATACACAGATATATACATATTTACACACAAGTAGTCCTCGACGTACAACAGTTCATTTAGTGACCGTTTCAAAGTTACAACAGCACTGAAAAAAGTGACTTATCACCATTTTTCAGCATTCTGACCTTTGCAGCATCCCATTAATCACGTGATCAAAATCCAGATGCTTGGCCACTGGTTCATAGTTATGACCGCCGCTGTGTCCCAAGGTCACGTGATCCGCTTTTGCGACCTTCTGACAAGCAGAGTCAATGGGGGAAGCCAGATCCACTTAACAACCAGGTTACTAGCTTATTAACTTCAATGATTCACTTAACAACTGTGGCAAGAAAGGTCGTAAAATGGGGCAAAACTCACTTAACAAGTGTCTCACTTAACAGAAATTTGGGGCTGCATTGTGTTTGTAAGTTGGGGACTATCTGTATAGACAGATACATATCATATACACAGAAATATAGATATACATACATACATAGATATATGCATATACGTATACATATACATACATATACATATACATATATACATATATATACATATACACACACACACACAGGTAGAAATGCATATATACAGATATATACCTATCTAAAATTATTTTAAAAATGCGAGTCCCGGGTATATTCATGATAAAAACTACTAAAAACGTGATCACCGAGACTAAAAACTGTATTAAATACTTAGCTTTCGTCAGCAACTGCTGACGTTGTCAAAGTATAAAGATCCTAGATCCTGGTTTATACTTTGACAATGTCAGCAGTTGCTGACGAAAGCTAAGTGTTTAATAAAGTTTTTAGTCTCGGTGATCACGTTTTTAGTAGTTTTTATCATATATACCTCTACATACATACACGCACACATATACATACATATATTTACTCTTTGACTAGCAAGTGCTGTAAAGTGTTCTTCTTTCTATAGTTCTTCTATATTTTAATAACATGCAACAGGCACTGCTGACATCTGACCAGTGTAGCTTACCTTCAGGATTGAAAAGCTGCCACCTGGAGATCCCAAAGGTGCGTTTTTTTTTCAGGAGGCAACTGGACCTTTCTTGTTTTTCTTTGAAGACGTTTCGCTTCTCATCCAAGAAGCTTCTTCGGCTCTGACTTCCCCACCATCCAGTCAGAGCAGAAGAAGCTTCTTGGATGAGAAGCGAAACGTCTTCAAAGAAAAACCAGGAAGTCCAGTTGCCTCCTGAAAAAAAAAGCACCTTTGGGACAACCCTGACCTGGATGGCGGAGAATCTCGATAGACATCTGCACCTGGTGAATTTCTGCCTCCTACAAAAGCATTTCACTGATAGTTCCTCCATTCAAAGCTGTGCAGTTCAACAGTTACCCTCATAGAGAGATGGAGAACAGCTGCACCTGGTGAATTTCTGCCTGCTACAAAAGCATTTCACTGGTAGTTCCTTTCCTCCCCCCCCACCGTTCAGTTACACTCCAAAGCTGTGCAGTTCAACAGTTACCCTCATAGAGAGATGAAGAACAGCTGCACCTGATGGATTTTTAGCTGTTACTCAGTTGATCAAACCTGTTCTCTCCAACAGGAGAAGACTGTATTAACCCATCTGTCAATACTGTTAATATATGTTAAAATATTGTATATCGTATTGTTATATATTGCCCCACTTTTGGGGATTTTGCAGCCTATCCATTCTAAGCAAACAGATACAGCTATGGGGCAGGCAGACATCCAACCAATGAAGCATCCCCTTGCTAGGCTGCATCTAGCAAACCTCTGCCTTATAACTCACCTGCCTTATTTTCCTTCCCAGACAGGCAGGACTCCTGAGCCCACAACCCAACGGTCTAACTACACCAGTGAAGCCCATGCCCAGGGGCAAAAAAGGCTCGACCTGATGGACTTCTGCCTGTCTCTTGACCCACCGACTCTGGACTCCCGGGCTTTTTAATCACTCATTTTGTAATAAGAGAGGATCCTACCATGATTTGTTGACCCACAAGGATGGAAGAGAGCTACACCTGACGAGCTTCTGCCTGCCGTATTTATTTAAATCCAAAAAAAAGAAGAAAAACTTTTTTTGGGAGGGGGCAGGAAACAACTGCAAATCCTACGGAAGGCGCCCTTCCTTGCTCTCAAGGCCCCGAACCCCCGGCTCACCTTTGGCCATGGCTGCCCGGCTCGGCTCGGCTCGGTCCGGTCCGGCTTCCCGCCGCTGCCCTCGAACTGCCCGCGCAGCCGCCCACGACCATAGAGTCGCCTCAAAAGAAAGGAGGGAGGGCGAACTCTCCCAGGGCTAGAGAGGCCGCTCCGGCCCATAGAGCTGAACTAGAGCGGACATGGGAAGCCTCCATTTCCGGTTTCCGGGATCAACATAGGATCGCGGTTTTGGAGACGAGGGAGCGCCTCTACTCTACACATTCCTATCTCTATGGGGACGTACTTGTTAGCAGCCTTCCCTGCTCGCTTTTTTTTTTTTTCCTTTTCCTTTCGCCGCAAAAACAAAAGTCCGTTTATTTAAATCGTGCATTCCTTTTTTTTAAAAAATCTGACATAAGCAAATAAACTGCAACAGAAGTGGCAAGCCCAACTACAAAAATATAGATGTCTGCCTGTTTCTATTTAACACGTTGAACCACAAAGAGGGTTAAAAGGGTTTTTAAGCCAGCTTTGAAGAATAAAACGAGAATTCGGGCACTTGAACAGTTTAGGAAGGAGTTTAAAACCTGCCTTTTAATGTTTAATGTCTAAATAAAAATCTTTAATGCAGTGGTTCTCAAACTTGGCAACTTTGAAGATGCAGGTAGAATTCAACTCCCAGAATCCCCCAGTCAAGTTGACTGGGGGATTCTGGGAGTTGAATTCCACCTGCATCTTCAAAGTTGACTGGGGGATTCTGGGAATTGGAGTCCGCACCTCTTTAAAGTTGCCAAGGTTGAGAAACATTGCTTTAATGGTTTAACTTTGCTCCTGTAGATTACTTTTCATGTTGTTTTCATTGCATCCTTGTAAGCTTCTGTTTAAGGAAATGGTGGGGGGACGGTCTTAATTTTTTTTTATTAAATATAAATAACAAAATATTCAGGCAGTAGCTTTGCAAATCAGGGCTGGGCAACCTGGCTTTTAATGTCAAGCGCTTTTAAAGCTTACTGCTCATCGTCATCGGAAGCTTTCACGTGAACTGTTTCAAATTTTGTTACTCTCCCTCAGTACTCGCCACATTAAAAACAAAAAAGCTGAAATTCGTAACTAGAAGAAGAATTTGATAAAAAAAACTACCCCACCGAGAACATCTCACACCGGCTGAGCAGAACACGGTCACGCTCTGGAAAGCTGCGGGTTGCCCATTCTCACGATCAGAACGAGAGCTGCCCGGTCTTGGAGATGCCCACGCTGCACTCAGTCGTGGAGCCCATCACGTGTCCTGCCTAGTCTCCCTCGCAGGCTTATTCTTAAAACTAAAGGGGGCGGGGGGAAAGATTCACAAACTTCACAAAATCAGAAATAAAAGATTTCGGTCTGATGCGGGTTGGTTGGTTCACACAACAGGCTAAGCCTGCTTGTTGAATTAACCGATTTTGGGTCTCTCTCTCCCTCCCTCTCTCTCTCTCTTTCTTTTTCTTTCTCTCACTCACTCACTCTCTCTTCTTCTCCCCCTCTCCATCTCTCGCTTTTTTTCTTTTTCTCTCTCTCTCTCTCACACACACACATTGACCCCTCCCAAACAAAGGACCTAAATTCACCCAACGACCCTCCTACATTTGCCTCAAACCAGCGCGCTCCCCCGAGTCAGTTTAAGCCTCGAGGGCTGCATTCTCACAACCCTGTCTTTCCGCAACTCCTTGGGAGAGTTGCGCGTGTCTGCGTGAACCCGTGGGGAGGAGATCGCGTGGACCCCACCCCTTCAACCCAGGGCATGTATTTGCTCCCACACTGGAGGTTTTTAAGAAGAGACTGGACAGCCATTTCCCTGAAATGGTATAGAGCAGGGGTCCCCAACCTTGGCAACTTTAAGACTTGTGGACTTCAACTCCCAGAATTCCTCAGAATTCTGGGAGTTGAAGTCCACAAGTCTTAAAGTGGCCACGGTTGAGGACCCCTGGTATGGAGTCTCCTGCTTGAGTAGGGGGTTGGACTAGAAGACCTCCAAGGTCCCTTCCAACTCTGTTATTCTTTTATTCCGTTATGCAGTGGCATAGCTGAAAAACCTGTTGGGAATGAAGCAAGAACAGCATCCAGGTAACGGTGAAACAATTCTTAGTGTGGGTCTCATTGCTGTGGTCCAGGTCTGACATCCTTTTTGCAGGTTCCACAATTGGAGAAGAATCTGCTTTCCGAACTCCCTAATGAGGCCTGCGTGGTAGCCGCCCGCTTTCCTTTCCTCAGATGGACCCCTTCCAAGGCGGCTGGAGAAAGTTTACACAAAGCCTGGGCCTACAACATTAGAGACGTCCGACAAGCAAAAGGGGACAATTCAGGAAGAAGCTGAGCAGAAGAAGCAATATTGGCTCCGGACATGAAATCTTGCAATAACAATGGCAGGGAGGAAACATGAAAATCCGGTTCTCCTTCTAGGGAGATTCTCAGTCATCCTTGATAGAAGGAAAAGGTCTTCAAAAATTTTAATATTGAGAGAGAAATTTAAAATTGAATTTGCTGCAGTGGAAATTTACTGAGTGGAGAAGCAACTATAACGGCTGGGAAACAGGAAAGGGTGTAAGAGAATGTGTAAGAGAAACACATAGGCAAAATTGTTATCTGGGTCTTCAGAATGGGTGGGAAAAGGAACTGTAAGAGGAGATAACTAGCAAAACAGGAAAGAACCTATTTCTCCAAGAAGTCATAAAAAAAGGGGGGGGCCAGAACACATGTGCAATTAGTTGATTAATATTAACTGACACGCCTTGCATAAATTATCTCTTAATTTTAATGTACATGTGATGTACGATTTAGTATGTAGCAGGAAATAGGTAGGCGGTCGGAAAGAGTGTAACCTCATAGTACCTCAGCCAATGGGGAAAGAGGAGGGATGTGGCGGCAGGGACAGGGTTGTATAAAGAAGGGAGTATTTTGGGTTGGAACTTTGGAGAGAATCCAAGCTTTGATAGCTTCTCTCCCCGCTTATTGCAATAAACGAAACAAAAGGCCTTCACTGTGTCTTGGCTGGTTATTGGTCAAGGTGAGCTTGCCTCTGGTCACGAAGGAAAGTGGCCAGGCGCACATAACATCCAGATCCTGGTTGTCGCAAGGGTGTTTTTTCAAAAGGCAACTGGGCTTTCTTTGTTTTTCCTTGAAGACATTTCGCTTCTCATCCAAGAAGCTTCTTCAGTTCAGAACTCCAGTTCTCCAGAAGGTCCAGTTGCCTTTTAAAAAAGCACCTTTGGGACCTGTTTTCTTTCCAACACCCGTGCGATGGTCCATGGGAATATGCTTGAGAGACTTTTAAGGAGGAAGAGCCACCATCAGAAGCAACGGTTAGATAAGAAATATCTCAACCCACAGAAGTAAGGGATGCACGGCATAGTTCCCTCCTCCTAGTAGCAAAGACAGTACAGGTAACCCTCGCCTTACAACCACAACTGAGCTAAGCAAGACAGTTGTTAAGTGAGTCTCACCCCATTTTACAACCTTTCTTGCCACAGCTGTTAAAGTGAATCGCTGCAGTTGTTAAGTAACACACCTGTTAAGTGAATCTTGTTGACTTTGCTTGTCGAGAGGGGATCATGTGACCCCCCAGGACTTTGCGACCGTCGTTAAGTATGAGTCAGTTGCCAAGCCTCTGAATGTTGATCACGTGACCGTGGGGAGGCTGCAACAGTCGTTAAGGGTGAAAAACAGTCCTCGGTCAGTTACAACCGGTCGGGGTTTTAAATTGAGGATCGCCTATCCTGTTCGGTGGCTGAACCATGCTTCGTTGCGCAACACTTGCACACACACACAACTAAAGATTACCATATTTTATACTGTAGGAGAAATTACAACTTTTTGACTTGCACTGTTGCTCAAGAGTTATTCATTCTGCTTTTTACAGTAAAGAGTTTTTCCTTTATGGCGAGTCTGTGTTATGTACAATGGCAGGAAGGGAAAAAAACCACGGAGGATTACAAGATCGTTTATTGACTTTCCAGTTTCTGCTCGAAATTCACCCGCCTCCCTCCTGTTGCCTTGAATGAATAATAGTAATAATAATAAGAGTAACATCCCGTGACAACACTTTGAACACTATCAATCAACCCTTTGCCTGTTCCAGGTCCTCAGGAAGGACTCGGTAGGTAGATAAAAGTGCCAAACTCAGTCTAAAGATGGATGACTGTGCGGTCAACCATAATAATAATAATAATAATAGTAACAATAACAATAATAGCAGGAGCATGTTGTGTGCAATTCTGTGCAACATCCAGTGAAGCAGCCTAGATTTGTGTGGATTTGCACATCCTATTTTCAAGACAAGGGTAGGCAACGAGATTCCTTCTTCAGTTCTCTTTATGGAAGTAACAGTGGCAAGGAACAGAAAGATCCCTGGTTGATTATGTACAGGCAGTCCTCAACTTACGACCACAATTGAACCCAAAATTTATGTTGTTAAGCGAGATGGTTGATAAGTGAGTTTTGTCCCAATTGACAATCTTTCCTGCCTTACGTTGTTAAAGAGAATCACTGCAGTTGATAAGTTAGTAACCCGGTTGTTAAGTGAATCTGGTTTCCCCCACTGACTTTGCTTGTCAGAAGGTCGCAAAAAGGATCACATGATCTTGAGACACTGCAACGGTCATAAGTACGAGCCAGTTGCCAAGCGTCTGGATTTTGATCACGTGATCGTGGGGATGCTGCAAAGGTCGTAACTCTGAAAAATGGTCATAAGTCACTTTTTTCACTGTTGTCCCTTTGAACGGTCACTAAACCAACTGTTGTAAGTCGAGGACTTCCTGTATTCTCCCTCCAAAGCAGCTTCTGAACATAATAAGAGGCGTGCTGAATCTTGTCCGATTGCCTCCCTATTCATCCTGTCGTTGCAGGAAAACAGGAAATAAGTTCACACTTCACTCCTCATTAGAAGTTACTCGCTCATCCATTAGATGCCTTTTTCATCTCTTTGTATAGTCATTTCAAACATTTCTTTCTGGATAAGTCACAACGGATTTCTTTCAGTCCTTGATGTCCTCGTTTGAGGAAAACTAATACTTAAAAAAAAATAAAAATCAAAGTTTCTCCACTGTAGGATTTCATCACAACAGTTCCTTGATGACAACGGACTCCTGATCGCAGTTTTTTTTTTTAAAAAAAAAATCACCCCATGAATTCAAGATATCGGAAATCTGCCGTTTCTTCTGTGTAATGCAGGCAGGCATCTAAAAATATCTAATTAGAAACTAGGCAAACCCCCCCCCCCAAAAAAAAAGTATAAAGCTGAAGTTACCAGAACTCCACTCCATTCTTTTTTGGCTTAAAAAAAAGGCCAATACTTAAATAAGGGAGTATTTCCCCGAATAAATAATCAAGTTGTGCCTATAAAATGATACAAATAATTAATTTAAGCCTTAATTCTTGTTTCTGTAAATGGGACTTATGGATTTTAAGTTCCCTACATCTATCTGTATATACTGTATATATAGATATATACATACACGCTCACAAAATGCATGCACGCACGCACACACTCACACCCACGCACACGCTCTTAAAGTGCCTACCCTAACTTGTGTTAGCTCTGGCTTCCCGAAACAATTGCTTCCTTAACACTGTGAAAGAGTTTTTGTGCCTTGTAAGAAATGAAATATTGCTTTGCTTAGCCCTTACATATATACATAGAGAGAGAGAGTGAAACACTTTTTCAACCCTGAGCAAACCCATCGGGCAGAGATCGGCTTCAATTATTGCTCACAGACCTGAGGAAATAAAAAAGGGAAGAGAAAAACTGGTGCTCCTTTCAAATTAGAGCCGTTTCAGTGCACGGAAGGAAAACCAGTGGGTATTTCTCAGCTCCAACACATTAGTCCAGGGGTGTCCAATCGCGGCAACCTTTAAGACCGGTGGACTTCAACTCCCAGAATTCCCCTGCCACCCCTGCATTAGACAGTAATATGTAGGTCTCTTAAGTCTCTGAGTTAGGTTTCCCGCCTGAAGTTACCCAGAAACGTGAATCTACCACGCGCCCCACTTCCGAATTCTGCGTTATGTACACATCAGCACTTTGTATTTCAATTCTGCCCTCCAGGCACATTGTTTGCACCTTGCTAGAACACCAACGGCATTGCCCATGCACACCGAAGCTAACCAGGGGCCAGGAGGGGTGCTGTGTTGTTGGTTTGTGGCTCTGAAAGCCCTAATAGGTAAGGCAACCTCAGCTAGCTCTACATTTTGATCGAATGGTGCCGACTGGGAAGAGCCCTTTAACCCTACGAATGTTGTAAAATCCATGCAAAAAATAGTACTGCCGGCATTCTAACTGACAGGTTGGCTAATGTACAGTGGGAGAGGGTCAGTCTTCATGATTTAGAAGCTGTTTTTGAGGGAGGGGGAGAGGAGAGGAGAGGAGAGGAGAGGAGAGGAGAAGGAAGGAAGGAAGGAAGGAAGGAAGGAAGGAAGGAAGGAAGGAAGGAAGGAAGGAAGGAAGGAAGGAAGGAAGGAAGGAAGGAAGGAAGGGAGGGAGGGAGGGAGGGAGGGAAGGGAGGGAAGGAGAGGAGAGGAGAGGAGAGGAGAGGAGAGGAGAAGAGAGGAGAGGAGAAGGAAGGGAGGAAGAAAGGAAGGAAGGAATGGAGGAAGGAGGGAAGGGAAGGAAGGGATGGAGGAAGGAGGGAAGGGAGGGAAGGAGAGGAGAAGGAAGGAAGGAAGGAAGGAAGGAAGGAAGGAGGGAGGGAAGGAAGGAGGGAAGGGAGGAAGGGAGGAAGGAGAGGAGAGCAGAGGGGAAGGAAGGAAGGAAAGGAAGGAAGGAAGAGGAAAGGAGAGGAGGAGAGGAGAGGAAAGAGGGAAGGAGGAAGGGAGGGAGGGAGAAAGGAAGGAAGGAGAGGGAAGGAAGGGACAGGAAGGAGAGGAAAGGGAGGGAGGGAGGAGAGAAGGAGGAAGAGAGGAAGAAGGGAGGGAGGAAGGAGAGGAGATAAGAGGGAAAGGAAATAAGGAAGAAAGAAAAAGAAAGAAAGGGAGGGATAGAGAGAGAGAGAGGAAGGGAGGGAGGGAGGGAGGGAGGAGAGGAGAGAGGGAAGGAAGGAAGGGACTGATTTCAAGCCAGTTGATAAAAGCATCCCTGGGCGTCTCCTCCTTGAGCCTCCGTGGGTTGCAGCCTCAAAGGAAGCATCCTGGTCCAGCCGTCCAGGGCTCGGCGTCTTCCCAGGTGATGCTACCTGGAAACCAATGAGCTGCTCTGCGATTGGGCGGAGGAGGTGGTGGCTCCGCTGAATTGCGAAAATCCACTGGTGCACGACTCCAGGCTCGTCATGGAGCCCCTGCAGGGGAAGGGAAGAAAGGAAGCGCTCGTTATCTCCTGCCTTTAATGAGACCCCCAGCGCTTTGGACCCCGTCTCACGCTCCCCTGTGCTGGCTTGGCTTATCTGCGCGGCTGGAGGCCCCGCTGTCCAGCGTCCGTCCGCAGGGATCTCGTTTGTGGCTGGAAGACGTGGCTTCTGCAAGAGTGGCTCCCAGGGCAGATGGCCAGGATCAGACAAGCATGGTTCCCTCCATCACCACTCTCCCCCCCCCCGAGGCTCCCCACGGCATTGTTTGGGGCACAGCAAAGACAGCAGCGTTCAGCCGCTGTGATTTACAGCAGCCACGTGGCTCAGCTGAAAATCACGTTTAGCTTTTCCAAGAGTTGGTTAAGGGGTCTGACTCCCCCAAATGGGTAAAACAAAAAAATGGGAATAGAAAGGAAGAAAGCTTCCAATTTTCTCTACAGCAATTATAGTGATCAGTACAAAAGCACCTCTTATTGTACGGTTACGAAAATAAAAGCCCCCTTTTCCCCCTATTACTTATCTTTTCTTTTTATATATAATTTTATTAGTTTTTTTTATGATCGCAAGTGCTTAAAATATTGTCAGCAGCGTATTGTCTGGGTTTCAGTGCCTAATTTACTAATACGTATTAAGTTCCTTTCTCTCTGCCTCCGTTTTTCTAGCCAATGGTAAAATGCATCCCAGGTTCTAAAATAGACTGGGTCTTCTTTCTCTTTCATTTTCAATGTCAATCTATCCATTTCTGCATTATTTATCTTTTCTGATCACCCAAAGTGTAAAATGTGAGTTTGGGTTTTTGTTTTTTTTCCTGTTTCATGCAAAAAAAGTCCATTAGGGATTTCCACTCAGCAATAAACGCCCAGACTGTTTTTTCTCTAACCAAGGAAATAATCAAGGAAGGTAAAGTTTATGACTGTACTTATTATTATTACGACCGGAATTCCCGTTGCTAAGCAAAGCAGTTGTTAAGTGAGTCGTGTTCTGATTTTACAACCTTTGTTGCCGTGGTTGTTAACTGAATCACTGCCGTTTTTAAGTGAATCACATTGTTAAGGGAATCCGGCTTCCATCAGTGACTTTCCAATTGGGAAGGTCATAAATGGCAAATAGGAACCCAGGACGCTGGCTGTAACTTCAAACAGTCGCTAAACAGTTGTAAGTTGAGGACTATCTGCAGCTGGGCCCTAAAGATCAGAAACTATTTCTTGGTGTGTCTTTCTTTCTTTTCTATTTTTCTTTTACTTTTTTTTTCCCCCTGTTTCTTGCCCTTTGGGTTTTTTCTCTTTGATTTCTTTCTTTTTCTGACTTTGCGTTCGCCTGCGTGCGTTTTTACCTTCCTTTTAAAGAGTCCGTAATAAAAATTGCATAAAAGGAAGAGGGGAAAAAAAGGGGGGGGCGCAGCGAGGTCTCCAGCTGAGCATGTCTCGGGGTGAGTTTCAAAGAAAAAAAGAAACCTCTTTTCTGGCAATTCGCCCCATTTTGCAAAGAAGGGGAGACTGGCAGAGGAAATGCTCTTTTTCCTTTAATGTTCCCTCTCTCCTCTGCCCTTCCTTGGTGGGGAATCTGGCCTCCGATCAGATGAAAGAAAAAAACCCCTGGAGGTGAGGCACTGCAGAAAAAATTATCAAGCGGGAAAAGATGAAAGGCTGAACTCTTGCCTTGAAAATCCTCCCCATCTACAGCTCTTAAGGAAAAGTGCCTAGAATCACACAGTTCTCTTCAGAAAGAAAATATTCTAAGGGACAGCTCTGATGCATCCTGTTTTCAGGGCTTCCAATGTCCTTAATGCAAGGATAAATGAGATTAAAAGTAGTAACTATTACACAAAGAAACTATTACACAGGCCGTTGGTTCAATTTTCTTTTTCCAATGAATAATAATAATAATTTTTAAAAAAAACCAACTGTGTTATGCCTGGATTACTTTGGAATTGCAGGATCCAATCTGGGTCGGTCGCCGGGATCAAGCTTTCGGATTTGTGCTGGAGCCCAACCTCAGGGAACTTTTCTCTAGCAGAACACCTGCTTTGAGCTGTTTTGTGCCTGGCATTTACAAGTAGTCCTCAGTCCGTTTAGTGACCGTTCAAAGTTACAATGTCACTGAAAAAAGTGACTTATGACCGTTTTTCACAGTGACAACTTTGGCAGCGTCCCCATCATCCCACCTGATCAAAATTCAGACGCTTGGCAACGGGTTCCTGCTCACGATAAGAAGTTGTGCTGGATATGTTTTCCGCCTTGAGTTATTTGTAAAAATAATAAAGGCGGGATACAAATAAATAAATAAATAGTTCCCCCCTAATACGGCACTTACCTGAACTCCTTGGATGCAAGCACCTCGTAATAATACAGGATCTTGCATTTGTGATTAGAGACCTGGAGTGTAGCCAAGACGTCGTCGACCCGAGAGAGGCTGGTCCCCGTGCAGGGAATTGGGCTGTGCATTTTCCACTGGAGGATGTAAAAACCTGGCCAGCGAGTCACATGGGAACCCTGCAAGCAGAGACACGAGGAGAAACACAGGCAGGGAGGGATAAACGACGGGCTTGTTTGTGTGTGCCGAGTTAGGTTTCAAACGCCTCTTTCCTCTTGCTGTCGTGAAATAAGGACAGATCCGAAAGGTAAATTCTTTGTGGTTCTGTAAAGATTCCCCTGGATGCCACTGAGTTGATCCCCTAAGGTTTCTTACCGAAATGAGCCTTTCTAGCTAGCGTACAAAGGATGTCACCCTCTGGAAGGGTTCAGGAACTCTAAAACCATCTATGGTCTGAAGCTCCTTGGATACTTATCTGAGGCTGCATACCGGTAATAGCAACCGTATAACAAGAAGATATATATTTTTCTGGAAAGATGCACATCTGGCATGTATTTTCTAGGTTCAGACATGGACTTGGAAACAAACTCAATTCAGTTTTTTTTTTTTTGTAGGTGCAGTAGTTTTGGGTTTTTTTATGCCACATAATACTGACACAGGAAATGTTCTATGTCTGTCTGTCTGTCTGTCTGTCTGTCTGTCAATAGATAGATAGATAGATAGATAGATAGATAGATAGATAGATAGATAGATAGATAGATAGATAGATAGATAGATAGATAGATAGATAGATAGATAGATAGATAGATAGATAGATAGATAGATAGATAGATGATAGATAGATAGATAGATAGATAGATAGATAGATAGATAGATAGATAGATAGATATAGACAGACAGACAGACAGACATCATTTAGCTATTGTCTATTATCTATCATCTAACTACCATCTGTTATCTATCATCCATCTACCTGTCTGTCTGTCTGCCTGCCTGCCTGCCTGCCTCTCTCTCTCTCTCTTTCTCTCTGTATACACACACACACACACATACATACATACATCATCTATCAATCTATATACCTGTCTGTCATTTATCTACCTGTCAATTTATCTATCTCTCACACATTTCCCATGATAATCGCTTACTACTGCATTATTTTTTACTCTTTCAACTTGTCCTGCAGTCCATTTCTTAATATAATAAGTTAATTCATGTGCAATTAGGAGTGGCAAAACACTCTTCACACTTAGGTACATTACAAATCGCAGAGATCTGATCAACTCGATGAACCGAGTGCCGCGGAAAGCTTTCTAACAATGCAACCGACCGGTCAAATGCGTCCATCGGTCACTGAGGGATCTCTAGCCCGTGTTAAAATTCCACAGAACTGGCTCAGACCTCTAGGGAAAGCTTGCTTTCTCATCAGGATTAGGCCCAGTGGCACTGAACCGTTTGTGGGGGGGGGGACAATCTGACCTGGATGCTCTCGCCTTCACGGCAGACTAAGGGAGTCTCCACGCGGCTGTAGTCCACTCCCAGGACCCAACTCTTGCCAATGAGTTGAACGTTTTCCCCAGATGTCAAAGCAGTCGGCATGGCAGATTCCTTGCGGACAGTCTCGGGGGCTCGTTTGGAATGGAAGAGGCTGAACACCACATCTCCTTTGAGGATGTCAAAATCCCAAGTGATCACAGATTCACCTTCCAGGATCTCTACAACTATCTAGATTAGAAGACAGAAAAATCTTATGTCCAGGCAGTTTCTTCAGGGAGGCTGCTGATAAAATTAGACCTTCTAAGATCCGGTCAACACTGGGAGGTTTCCCAGTGCAAATCACTCTGGATCCAACCACGTCTTAATATCTCCCTCCAGTCTGGCTGGAGATTCCCTCCCCTCCCAGAAATACATCTGTTACACAAAGCCTACCACTTCTTGCCAAGGATTGAAGCGCCTACAAAGAAACTTGAGTTTTAAATCTTTCCTCTTTCCTGCATAACATATTCACAGCAGTTGAAGGGACAGGACACCAGGAATATGGGGAAACAAAGTTCTTCTTCCTTCCTGTTTCTTCAGAACCTTAATCAAGTCATTGTTGGGTGGCCTAGAAAAGTGGAATATACCTACTGCGTCTTCCATTGAACCGTCTGGTCTTACCTCCTGGGCAGCCCCTTTGAAAATATTTGCAGAGTGATAGATGGTTTCCGTCCAGAGGCGAATGTGATCCGCGGTTTCAGACTCTTCATCTGTTTGATACAGCGATTTGGGGACAAGTCCACCTTCAGGCACGTTACACTGTGGGGAGGGGAGGAGAAATGAATAGTTAGAGGAGATGCGTTGGTAAATGTCAACATTCCAATTAGGAAGACCTGTTATTTTCGGTCTACAGCTATGAAAGTTTCTTCAGAATTCTCTCTAAACTCAAAAGGAGCGATTTGTTCTTGATCTGACCGATTCTTTCTGGACAAAGACCTAAGGAAGACCAGGCCAGATTGGAAGTTAGCCAGGAATGCAAGGCCATCCCAAGAAGCAAGGGCCAACCACTTCTAAACTGCTGCCAAGATAAATGCATGGTGACAGGTTATTGATTCTCCAGGAACTCGGCCCTTCTCTAACCAAGAGTAAAAATTCACATATTCAAGTCAGCAAGCAAGCAAGAAGTCATACATACACAATTCTCTCAACTTCAGAACCCAGACATCAATGTCTATTGATATACGTCAGTCTCGGAGTTTAAACCCTAGATCTTCTTCTC